>JAHWFP010203068.1:0-35003 GCA_023313725.1 Lithobius niger
TTTGCCAGTTGTTGCATTGAAATGTGAGGATTTCTCTGTTGCCGTTTTGGACTGAAATTACTTACAGTGGTTTTGTGCCAAATTTAGTAAAACCAAAATATTGCCATTCTACGATTCATGAAAAAAAAATAATAATGCCCGGGGAGGGGGGGCCCCGTATTTTGCGGCTTCACCCAAACCAAATGTGAGGATGTGTTTTGTACAACCTTTATTTCGTATTATAAGAGCTAGGATAGAAAATTTGGCGCTCGTCTTAGTCATTTTTTGAGGGGCTCCTCCCCCCTCCTTCTCCTCTCATGTGGCACGGTCCGTACGTACGGTCACAACGCATTTTTCACTTGCTATTAGTCATTCCTTTGTTAAAAATACATTTTAAAATGTTAGCTGCTGGAAGGAAGATAAATCTTGTCGTAATCCTAGCATTACATAAAACAATCTGTTGTAATGCTAGAATTATTTAATCTATCCCATTGCAAATTGTTGTAGTGCGCTTTTTCCTCGGAATTAGGTATGGCCACTCCCCGTCTCTGTACGTTGAGCAAGGCACGGAGATTTTATCCCAGTTGGCATTGCTGCGTAGATAGTTTTTCTCCTGACTCGTTCTGATCGAGTGCATTAAGACTTTGCAGCAGCAGTTATAACCCCCGGGAAAGCAGGCAGTCGCGTTAACTTAGCATTGACGAAATCCCTAGCTGTTGGGTGTTGCCAGTTTCTAGTGTGGGGATTGGGAAGAGTGAGAGACTGTCGCATGCTTTTCTTATCTTTGGGCTCTATTCCAACCTGTTCTGGATATTTTCTCAGCCCCCTGGCATGATCAGGGGTTAGTTGGTTATGTCCTCCTCCATCCCCGTTCACTTTCACTGGAGAGGTAAAATGGCAGTTACCTGGTCCGTTATCCTCCTACCCTGACAATAAACGTTCACCTTAAACATGCATAAAAATCCCGCAGGACATTTTGCCAATTGTCTATTAAAATGGGTAGGTTGGTGATTAAAATACTTTTCCTAGCAACCAATTCAGCCGGTGGATTGGTGATGAACAAACAAAGCTGAATCGAATTGAACACATTTGCACTTAACTGAGATAGAGATTTGTGTATTTTCAAAAAAAAAAACGTATTTGGAACCCATGCTGCTATTTGTAAGAAACTTGTGCTTCGACAGATGCAAGAATTGTTCCTATATTCCAGCGTTAATTGGCATCCGATGTCCCAAAAAAAAATTGATATCTTTTAATATGGTGACAGAATTTCGAGCAAGGTGAATTAAAAGGAAATTCTCTCACTATTTTCGTCCGTCCTGCTCTAAATAGCGTTTGCAACATTTACATGGGTCAGAGGGAATGTAGCAAAACCTTTTCGCACGGGGGAGTAATAGGAAAATGAATGCCTTTGCAACATTTACACACGTTTGAACTAATGTTGCAAAACTTCAGTCGTACAGGAAAGCCAACCTGGAGGCTTGTATCTTTAAATTGTTTGTTCTACTGGCTAGTGGACATTTTTAAAAATTTTGTATCTTTAATCCGCCGCCCCTCAAAAACAAGTGCAATGTGATATTGTGATCTGTCAGCCAAGTTATTAGTTGCAATTGGAAAATTAGGTAGGCGACGGCGTACAACAAAAATTATTTCTATATGTTGAGGTAGCTATAGGTGTTTTACATTCAAAAATGGTTTGGGTACTATCCCTTGACTGCATGGCTGAACGGCTATCCTACTTACTTAATCAGTGTGCTACATTCAGTCGAAAATAATATACGTATGCTGCATGTAGCAAAAGCACTGTTTTGTCCAGAAATGTGACCAAAGTACGAAGGAGGCTAGTCCTTTAGTGGAAAGTTCGTAGGCTATTATATGCCTACATTTTGTATGGTGAAACAGCAAATATTATAATTAACCAAAGGATACTACAAAAATGAATGATTTTTTCCTCTTCTAACAAAAAAAAGTTGCATATATAATTTTTCATATGTGGTAAAGGAATGCGAGAAGGTTCAGCATGGTTCAAATGTAACCGGGTTCAGTTACTTAGATAATATAATTTAGTTCGTGGCAAGAATCGTACCAACAATTTAATTTTAAAAAGACTTCATTCGTGAAGTACTGAAAAATAGGCCTATAAGGTTTAAACCTATAAAATGTATAGGCCTACACATATTGGCATAGAAAGAAACACTCTTCCATCTAACATAAGCTTACCAATTTGCATACCTAATCATGTAAGCATAGGTTTATTGAGTCTTTAATATGTCTGCAGTGTGTATCCAAAGCCTACATTTTATAGGCCTATTTTTCAGTACCTGACAAATCGCCCTGTAAATGTGCAAACTGCCCAGGTTTCCATTATTTTTTAATGGATCTAGTCAAGGTAATCATGAAATTATTTTACACCCTTTTTTCCTCCTTTGTCTTTATGAAATTCTACGGCCAAACTTTCTACTGTAAGAAAACTAAAGCATTGGCTGGCTAACGTTGTTATTTTAAATTGTAGCGTGTGAAATGTCATTATACAGAGTTATTGCAAAATTCGCTGTGGTGCGTGTTTTATCCCTTTCGCTTGGCAACAAACGTTTCACGTGAAGGAAAAGTGAGATCATGCGACTTTTCACAATTCAAGGTTGGGGCTTAACTTTATTACCAGTACAATATTTATTTTAAGTTCACAGTGAAACATTAACGAAGCATGCTCAATTAAACACAGCTGAAACATAAGAGGATTGTCACATACAATTTTAGCTATTTAGCAATCACATTGCTTAATAATTTAAAAGCATGAAAACCTTGCTGTACCCTTCAGAAAGCTCTTAATAAGTTATGAATGGTTTTCGCCTTCGTAAAGATTTTTTTATTATTAATAGTTTGAGCTAAAATTAGTAGCTGTTATTGTGATTTCAAAATGTGCACTCATTCAAACAGCTGAAAGAATGACTCGCAGCAAAAAGCTTTTTGAGGACTATGTGAGCATAGTGAGCAAGGCACTGCGGAGTGGTTACGGGTTGGGAACCCAAGCATAGTGTGAGCAAAACACTGCAGGGTGGTTACAGGTTTGGGTCTCCCAACCAAATCTTTTTGAGGACTCTATGTGAACCCAAGCATAGTGAGCAAAACACTGCGGGGTGTTTACGCGTTTGGGTCTCCCAACCGAAGCTTTGTGAGGACTGTAGGCACCCAAGCATAGTGAGCAAAGTACTGCAGAGTGGTTACGGTTTTGGGTCTCCAAACCAACCAAAGCTTTGTGAAGAATTTGGGTCTCCCAATCAAAGCTTTGTGAGGACTCTGTGGGAACCCAAGCATAGTGAGCAAAGAATGCGGAGTGGTTATGGGTCACCCAACCAAAGCTTTGTGAGGACTCTGTGGGAACCCAAGCATAGTGAGCAAAGCATGCGGAGTGGAAATGGGTCTCCCAACCAAAGCTTTATGAGGACTCTGGGAACCCAAGCATAGTGAGCAAAGCACTGCAGAGTGGTGACGGGTTTTGGTCTCCCAACCAAAGCTTTGTGAGGACTCCTTGGGAACCCAAACATAGTGACCATACATAGTGAACCCAAACATAGTGCGGAGTGGTTACAGGTTTGGGTTTCCCAACCAAGGCTTTGTGAGGACTCTGTGGGAACCTAAGCATAGTGAGCAAAGCACTGCGCAGTGGTTGTAGTGTGGGTCTCCCAACCGAGCGAAAGCTAGATTGAAATGTGTCAGTAACGTAAACATGTGAATAGAAACAACATGCCGAATTTTGTGTTATACGGTGATAATCACCTTCAACAAAATACAATATATCCAAGTCCCGCGAGGTGGGGGAAAACGCGCGTACCGAGGCCCACTGTAAGCTCTGTGAGGGATCTCCTGGAAACTCCTAGTAAAGTGAGTTAGTTGGTCAGAGTCTTCGTCTCGAAACTATGAGAAAGCTGGTTCGAATCCCGCGACTGACCTTAAACAACAAAAGGTCACTAGAGGTTTGTGCACCAGGGGGTGAGAATCTGAAAATTGGTCCCATGTTAGCATTTCAAATCGTGCAAAACCACTAAAATTGCTGTTAATGAGTTGTTTCACAACTTAGGATCTGAGCGACTAAAGCATTCCTACTCTTTAGACCTCGTAGCCGAACTCTCGGATTCCATTTGTAGGGGGGGGGGGGCATTCTCTTTCCCCCCCTCCCCCCCCTCGCACCGAATGAAATTCTTGAGTATGCCACTGATCTCGATTCTTGGCATGCCCTACGTGGTGCCTCACTTGCAGTTTGAAACACATGCACAGCCAGCCAGACGCACACTTAGTGTTTTAGGTGCATAGATTTGAAAAGTCCAATACTTTCTCTTAGTGCACTCAATGATACTGTACCTATTTTCATTCCCCTTTCCTTACTAGGGGATGAGAGTGCATGAAAAACTGTGTGGTGGGGCGGGGGGAGCGTTCTCCATTACTCAACTATTATTTTGCGTAGTTAGTATATTCTGTCAGCATGTACTGCTATTGTGTACTAACAAGGAAGAAACTAGGTAGTAATAATTTGCAAACCTATTTCCGTTGCCTTCTGGACTTAAAATTAGTCAGACTGCCTGTGCGGTGCGGGAATTGAACCCTTGACCTTTGAGACAAAAGGCCGAAGCCCTACCATGAAGCCACAATGACATGGCCCAGACTAGGAAGAAGCATATCTAAAAAATACGGGTTAACTTCAATATCCTACTCAACTTCACGCCCACTCAAGGTTGTTCGCTTGTTTCCGAGAATGCTCCTGGCATGTCTATTTTTTTGTTTTGTTTTTGTCTCCAGTCGTGTTGCCTAAAACGAAAAAAAACCGTCATTACTATTTTTTTTGTCCTTGCTCTGAAAACATCCGTCGCCGAATTTCCCATCCTTAAAGTATTTAGACGTTCACGACATCAGTAATTGTTGCAATTAACCGTTATTACGTGAGGCTACTCTCTGTTAAGTAATATATATTTCATGGATCAGCAGCCAACCTTAACTATGAAGTTATGGGTTTCAAGTTGTGATCTTTGGCGCTGTATTCCAACAGCTCCACCCAAACCTGTGGTTGTCTCCAGTGAAGTTATCTTTTCAAGCCGAGGTAAACTGTGTCAGTAGAACAAGTTAATAAACAGGTGAAGATGCTTTCACCGCTTCTGAAACACGTTTGCAACTTTTTTCTTCTTTTTTTTTCACTTTTTGCGTTTTGTTGTCTCCAGATGTCTGTTGGCATGGTTGAATTATTAAAGTGGAATCAAAGTTTTTATGTAGGGTTTTAAGTATTGTGTCAGGTGCTTTATTTCTTACAACAGGGTGGCGTTTAAAAAAAGCACGATGAAATTCCCTGATTTTTCCAGGTTTTCCAGACCAGTACTGAGACTATTACCAGATTTTTCCAGACCAGTACTGACACTATTCCCTGGTTTTTCCAGGATTTCCAGACACTATTCCCTGATTTTTTTTCGGTCGAAGGAAAGTGCAGTACAGGACTTTTTTTTTTTCACATTTTGCACAAATGGCATCGCATTGCTTTGATAAATCAAAAATTCCACTGCCCTATCTGGTAAAGAGTAGGAAAGCCATAATAAGCCATAAGCTGGAAACGTTTTTAACACGTAACATCCCACATTACTTAAGCTTAAAGAGTTATCGCTTCATCAGAAATGAAACAAAAAGGACAGGAAGTTTTAACTGAAATAAACTGAAGGTTTTAGAAGTAAAAAAAGAAATTCGAATTAGCCAATCTTTATAAATGAAAAAGGCTTTCCGGAAAATATTGAAATTCCCTGACTTACAGTATACATTTATCAAATTCCCTGATTTTTCCCTGACTTTCAGTAGCATATACATTTATCAAATTCCCTGAATTTTCCCGGTTTTCCATGTTTTCCAGGTAGAACGCCACCCTGTACAACATGCCCCCACCCCCCAAACAAAGTACAATCTCAAAATTCCTTTTTATTCAGTCTTAGAACGAGATTAGCTGCATTCTTATAAGCCGTAATCAGACAGAAGAAAATTTCGTGCAAAACTATGCGTTACTACGCGCATACAAGGTCAAAATTACTGCACTCAAGTAGTGAGTGTAGCAATTATTGAGCGATTTTGACGCCTTTGGTAAACCATCCTGCGACGCCGTGCAGCCACGAGAGTAGCCAGTCTGGTTAAGGCTTTAGCAGTAAAAACCTCAGTTGTGTTTTGAATAAATGCTGATGTCAGCTTGTTTACGTTGCCCTTTGGACTTAAATGTCATACTGCCTG
The DNA here is from genome assembly GCA_023313725.1 of Lithobius niger. Lineage (NCBI taxonomy): Eukaryota > Metazoa > Arthropoda > Chilopoda > Lithobiomorpha > Lithobiidae > Lithobius > Lithobius niger. The sequence continues at coordinate 6,232 of JAHWFP010203068.1, forward strand.
AGCGGGGAATTGAACGCACGAAGTTATGCCAGACTGCCTGAGTGGGGAATTGAAGCCACGACGTTTTAAACTGAAGGCCTAAGTCATACTGACACAGCCAAAAGGAAATGTCCATTGGCAGCCATGCACGTACAGGGTGGTCCACAAAAAACTAACGACCCAAGATTTTCTAAGTCTTAACTTTTCTAGTTAGCACCCCTCAGAATCGGGATAGGACAAAATCGTCCCTTTTCATTAGATTTGATTTCTGTCCTATCCTGGTTCTGAGGGGTGCTAACTAGAAAAGTTGGACTTGAAAATGTTGGGTCGTCAGTTTTTTGTGGATCACCCTGTAACTTCCCAATCACCACTGGAGGGATGCTTGCTTACACACCAAGTGAAATTAAAAGGAACACACAATAAAGCCTGAAATTAGGGATTAAAGTGGACGGAAAGCAAACTGGCTCTCTACTTGGTTTAATAAATACAGCTGCATGTAAACCTATTTACGTATTGTGTTTTACACCTGGGCCCAAGTTTTGCGGCTGAGAGCTGCATGCAAAACAGTTTAGAAATTCTGATTTTAAGATTTTAGGATTCTGGAATCCCCCTTTTTTTTTTATTGTTGTTGGGGATGGGGATTGTCGTAATCATAAAAAATACCATATATTTTTTTTAAAGGGGGAGACCCACAGAAACGTAATAAATACAAAAAACAATAGAAATCTATTGTATTCAGCATATTTTGCAATAGAACAGGTTGGTGGATAATATTGGTGCCAAGATGGTGGCATTATGCAGAAATTTTAACACAATGGTTCTTTAATGAGTCATTTTTCGCATGTTTATACCAGTATCGATGGTTTGCTCATTTATGAAGATGGAAATTTAACCATACGGAAATTTAACCATACAAATTTTTCTTGCCATCACAATCCACTCACAAGCAATACAGGCCGCCCAGATTTCCATAAATTCCTATAATTCCTGAACGGCTTCCATTTTTAGTAAGTCCCAACGCGCAATGCGAGCTTTGTGAGGGGTCCCTGGGGACCCCAAGTAAAGCGAGTCCTCGTGTGCAAACCAAGTGAATGCCGGATCGAATCCCGCGACCGGCCCAACTATCATATGGGACTTTAAAAAATATATCCAGTTTGGCATGGGCATTAAAGGGTCAATAACTAAATCACAGAAGACCGAATGTTGGAAAAGGTTTTTAAAAAATAAAAGTACTTTTAATACAGTTCCGTATTATTTTATGCGTATACGTACCAGTTTAAACTTGATCCTCATTGTTCCTCATTTTAAAATAAAAACTGATACCAGTATTAAAGGACAAACAATAACAAAAATAAAAAAATAAAAAGACGGCTTGAAGGAGAGATGTGAAGGTAGAGACTTAGGAAAAAAGAAAAAAATTTACTGCGATTACTGTGGCATTATATCACCTTAACTAGCTCACGTGAGAAGTATGGAAAAAGGGTAAATTCATATGACTGACTGAAACTGTGCCAACATAAAATTCTTTCATAACATTTTTACATTACTAAATTTTTCCTAAAATTTGTTACGAAAGTTTCCAAAATTCCAAATTAAAATCGATCCATTTCACATTGGGAACCTGGAATTAAGTATGCCTGAAAGTTTAAAATATTGCATTTTTTTTTTTAGTTTGCATAATACATTGTGTGCAACCGTTTTCAACTGTACTTCTTTGCTGTTATAAACTGATTGAATTGCTCATAAACTTTAATTAGTTGGCAACTAAAAATGACTTGTTTATTTGTGCTCTACTTTCGTTAGTCATGACCATGTCATATCAATATGTAATAACGGCTTACCTCTTAACTTGGCCATTTATAGTGTATTTCTGTGTTGGCACTATATACTTGGTTTCCTTTACTCGTACACTAGAGACTTGGAGTCTATTGGTAATCGTCTACAGTATTTTTTTAGAAAGACATTTAGTGCTGTTTTATCGATTTGGCCATCCTAAAATTAAAAGACCAGGTTTGTATTTCTACCCGTTTGGTAATTACAAATAATGCAGAGAGTTCAGTTGAAGTGAGGAGTTTTAATAGGTTTTATTTTTTGGACCCTGTTCTTAAATAGGGTGGAGTGTAGAAAACTTTTTTTGGAGTTCGTCATTGGTAGGGTGTGGAAAAGTTGCTTCATCACTCAGAGGTCATGTCTTCAGGTGCCTCAAGGGCCTTCAAGTTTACTATTACTTACACTATTGCACATACAAATTTTTTTTTGGCAATTACGGCTGCTTTCTTAGTTTGTAAGGGTTTCAAACGAGATACTATTAAAATTAAATTTAAAACAAGTGAAATCGTCATTTTTGCTTTTTTCGCCATTCTGCCCATTGCCGTACAATGTTAAACTTGAAAGCCCTTGGGGCACCTCAAGACATAAACAGTGGTGAATTTTTTTTGGGTGTGATAGTGACGCCCAAGTGCAACTTTTCCACACCCTATTATACAGTATCGTGACATACAGTAGTTGTACCAAGTTGTGTTACTAAATGCAACCATAACCAACATAACTGGGCAACAAATGTGTGGGTTTAAAGCTCTGGATGCATCTGATGTTTTATCGAATTAAAACGTGGGGCGAAGTATTTCATTACTGGCTATAATGTAGTGTGTGTGTAAATACGAATCGGTCAGAATTCCTTCACTGCCCCTCATGCCTCTCTGAAAATTTAGGGGTGAGAGGTGGAGCCCCCAGCCGGGGGCACACCAAATTTTCCGGTATCACTTAAGAAAATGTTAAAAAGTAATCCGTGCCAAATGCCTAGCATCGTAGTAAATGTTTGTTGAGTGCTTCATTGAGTGAGGTAACACACTGTGGCGCAACACCTGTTTAATTTTGGTGCAAGTGTTGCAATGGATTTCTGACAGGAATCTGCACCCAAAAAAAAAAAATTGTTTGTAAACAAACTAGTTTTTTTTTGGCAAATGCAAATAAAGACGAAATTGGGTTGAGGGTTACTTGCTGAAGGTTAAATTAAAAAGTTAGGTTTTGTCACATTAAGTACTTGATCGTCCGTAAGCCAATTATGAGAAAGGGTGGTAAGTCACCTCTAAGACTTTCATTAAACGGGCTTGTTTACCTTCCCTACGGTTTGATGCCTGCATTGCGTCACTTTGTTTACTACCGGCAGTCAGACTACGCTGATGTTGTAAGCGCGTTTTTTTTTCCCTTAAATCTGGAATCAGGGTTCGTACACAGCCTTGAATTCCTTGAAAATTGGTAATTTTTTGTAAGAGCCTTGAAATGGCCTTGAATTTGTTAGCGTACTATGTTTGAAGAAATACAGTCAATTAATCTTAAAATGCATAAATAAATTTAAAAAAAAACTTCGTCAGCCTAATGCTTATCTACTGTTAACTACACGATGTGTCTTCGTTCGTATTCACGTTAGTGCGGTATTTGAAAGGCAACTTGTCCCGCGATTGGGGTAAAATAAATAGCTTTTAGATGGATGTTTATTCAATTATATGTAGTAAAAGATTGAATTTATTTTAAGGTCATTTTTAACAATTTGGTTGACAAAACGGCCTTGAAATTTGCTTCGAGTTGGCCTTGAAAAGGCCTTGAAAATGGGTTTGTCTCTGGTGTACGAAGTCTGTGGAATGTTGGCCAAAATATGTAGAGAGTCTGTCACTGTATGTGAAGCAAAACTTACGTGAGTGCGCGTTTTGCTTTTCATTGGTTATGTGGGGTATTACCTTGTTATAAAGCTGTTGTAACGTTTTTAGTAGCTTCACGAAGATCGCGTTCCAGAAAATTGACACGCCTCTTTTTACCACCTGCTCTCAATCAATGTTACGGCAGGTTACACGCAAAAATAAACTGAAACCTATGTTCAGTTTTCAGAGAGGCAGTGGAGGATGTGGCCATAGCAGTTAAGGCGCTATGCAAGTGATCCGGGGGAGGGGCGAACTGGGTAGCGGGTTCGAATCCGAGTCATGCCACTCCGGCAAAACGTAACAGGGACGAGAGTATATTACAGTGCATACAAATAAAGAGATACACTAGTTTCAATAAAATGTATTGTAATCTTGAGTCGGGAAATTAAACATGGGTCTTTGGCATTGTATGACTACTGTGGTATACTATTTCCACACTACAGTAAATGTGTATTGCAGCCCATTACCATTAGTTTACTTCATCTTTGTAATGGAGGTTTTCTTTAAGACATCCTTTTGGCGATAACATTTTGATGACCTTTAAAGATCAGGTTGTATTACAGTTTACTTGGCCATAGTGTGTCATCGTCGGTTTTTAACAAATTTACCGTAAGTGTAAAGACTTCTGTTAGTCCCACATAATTGCTTAGCTAGCCTATCAATAGGGAGTCCTCAGTCCTGTCTTGGACTAAAATAAAGTTAGGACTTTTTTCTTCCGCCTTGGATTCAGGACAAATTTCTGCCTTTGTCCTTTTTTATGAACCACCCCGTACGTCTAATACTGATACTGTGTTCCGGTGAAGCATAATGTATCAAACCGCATTAAAAGCTCGAATAACTTTGGAACCAGACGAGATAGAGAAATGCGGTTTGCAGCATTTTAAACTTGAGCGTAAGCAGCTTCTATTTGGATATTTTATCATATTTATCGGCCAAAATTTTTGAATTAATAATGTTAGAAAGATTCGTGTACATTCACAATAAACCGAATGCAGCTACAACCAGCAAATGCATTTGTGTAACAAAAACTCCCTTAAACCTTTGTGTAAAAACTATCGTATGTGTTACAGGCTTCCATGCTCCTTCAGTGGCTATGGAAACTATTCTGTCCAATTCTAGACATTCTTTCTGCCCCTACGATCAAAAAAATCTGGTAATGTTCAAAATTGAGCCGGTTCAGCCACAAAAGCATTAAATTGCTTCGGCCGACTTAGGCTTAAAGAAATTCATTAGAAAAAAAAATTACATTTTTTCTGCAAATATTAGTGAGTTAAACAGGGTATCAGAGACAGTAAGATATCAGATCGGCACTTGATCAGAATAGCTATTAACAGTTTTGGTTAGCTGATTGTTAAGTTTAACGTTCCGGTTTATTCCACAATCTACCCTTAAGGATAGTCGCTAACGGAAGTACTTTTATTCTGTTTAGTATGAGTGCTTGGATTACGGTATGAAGCCTACAATTTTTCTTCACGAAGCATGGTTGAGAACTGGAATTTTCATCATGTTTACTCTTGGTGAAATGCGTGTCTTTGTAAAACGCATTTACAGCAATCTCATCTGGCAAAGCATGCAACGTGTTCATATCGTGAATTCTTCCGACACAACGTGCAATTTTGAGTCCCTGGATAAGTATTATTTACTCGACTCTGCCGCTTATAGTTAGACAAAATTGTTGCGGTACGATTGAATTATTACTACAGCTGGTTTGCCTTATGGTGGGTAGAATGGCCTACAACGTCACCAACAAATATCGAAACAAACCTGTGGGTTGGACAACAGGCTGTAATGTTACATCGGTTTGAAGCTGATGAGGTAGGCTAGCTGTTACTAAACTTTCGTTAAGTTGAGGTTTCGTGATGTGAAAATACTTCATTTGGGCAAAAGATTTGCAACGAATCACAAAATTGTAACTTTTAAGTAGGGATGGCACGATACAAAAATTTTGTATCCCGATGAAAATTTTAAAATTATCGCGATAATCGATAATATCTCGATTTCCCCCCAGTTCCTCAGTTTTATCTCCAGTTCCCCTTGCTGTTGGCTAAATGACTAGCTCCAGATACGAGCTCCGCAACGAATGTGGCTTTATTGCGTCTGCTGTATCCAAGGTGGTCCATGCGGAAAACTATGGCTGATTTTTTTTCAAGTCTCTTGGACTTAGAAAAAAAAAGTTTGAATTAGACTAAATATCTGCCCATTGCGTTTTTATGCACCACTCTGTATAAACGTGCTAAGGAAGAATCGCTCCCCGAGAGCATTTTTTGTGTTCGCTGAGTGCCCAAAGGACAAACTACTTTGCATTAGAGGTCGACCGAATTTCGGTTTCGGCACCGAAACTGTCAAATTTTTGGTTTCGGTTTCGGTTTCGGTTCTGGTTTCGGCCAAAAAAATATAGGTCAGTTTCGGTTTCGGCCGAAACCGAATAACTAGTTTCGGTTATGGTTTCGGTTTCGGTTGAATCCTACGCTGCAGTTTCGGTAAAACCGAAACCAATTCCCCTCCTGGCAGTAGCCAATTTCCGCGTAGTCTAACTAGGCCCAGGGGCACCGATATCCAGATTCTGCTTTATTCTGCCATGCCCATCAATAATAAATACATTTTTTGCAATCCATATTTAATCATATTTATAATGGCATCGTTGCACTGCAGAGAATTTACGCTTTCATTGCCGTTATTTACGTTTTCAATCGAGGCTTGTAGGCTACTCATTGAATGAAACTCTTCTCTGGTGCTCTGGATCTCCCTTACTGACACGAGTTATTCGTTTTAAAATTAAAAATAAAAAGCTAGCAAGCAGAAATAAAATACAAACGAAAGTCATGAATTATTTACGTACGATTGACATTTTTTTTACTGGTGTGGGGGTGAAGGGCACGCGTGGATTTACTCAGCCTAGCGGCAGAAAAGAGGTAAACTGGTCTCTGCCTCCCAGTCTAGTCTACGTCTGTGAAAAACCATACACTCATGATTTAATGATTTTATCCTTACTTTTTGTCTAATTATTAAAAGTGATGTTATTAATGTTAGGTTTTGGTTCCGGTTTCGGTAGCGGTTTCGGTTTCGGCCGAAAGTGAAAAACTTGGTTTCGGCCGACCACTACTTTGCATTCTTGTCCGAGTTTTTCTAAGGTCCTGAGCAATGCCTCTTTAATGTTCAATAACACAATCAAAGCGAAGAAGGACCACACATAAATATAAGTACAACACGGCACTGTCCAGTAGTGTCAGCGTACTACCTCTGCTGTAAGTGTTGATAAAAATAATTCAGTTTTCATCTCTTGTGCAGCCCTTGATCCAAGCTATTCAGAACTCTTGTCTCCTATTGAACTCATTGTGTGTTGGTTACTGGTTGATTTAATCTTTATCGCTCAATTGTTCTGTTTGTTTGCCCTTTCCCACCACTACTTTTTTCGATACCAGTTTTCATTGTTATCTGCTGGTGTAAGCAAAAAGGTCCTAGGATTGCTTGTGCACGTATCGATTGTAGCACGAAAAAATTTCAAAAGCCTCTTTTGTCATCCGTATACCTAGTAGCCTAGTTAAGGAAGAACAGAATTTATTCACGATAAAAAAATAAAGGTGTTTCGTTACATGAGCCGCTGTACAAAGTATGAAAGGCATACCGCATGCACTAAATAATACTGTAGTATGCGAGTCGGACGAAAAAAAAACTTGTTAAAACTGCGTGACAGATGCTACGTTTGCTGAAATTCTACGCTGAAAAATAAACTGAAAAATGTGTAAGTTACTACGTACTATTCGTCCTGCTGAAATGATTATTTTCACGATCATGGAATTGTGAAAAAACTCCGTCTTGGATTAACCCATAGCCGCCTAGCTATGAACGTACTCCTTCAACGTATAACAGCGAAAAACTAAGTCCCAGCGCGAGCTTTGTGTTTGGGGCCCCGGGGACTCCGAGCAAAGCGGGCAGTCACAGCCCAGTGGTCAGCGTCGTCGGCTCCAAACCAAGAGAATGCCGGTTCGAATCCAAGAACCGACCCAATATGGACTTTAAAAAAAAAAGTCAAAGTTTTTGGCCGTTATTAAGTTTATCCAGAGTGACCTGACAAGAGTTTTAACATCGAGGTAAAAACCCTGGCCATTACCGGAAGTGGACTTGGATAGCAAAAACTGAAAAGCTTCTCAGATCGATCTGGACAGCCTAGTGCTACAAATAATGACGTAGAATGTGAGATATGTTAACAATAAAGACATTCAGCGCGAGTTTCAGTGATTACAATAGTGATTATAAGAAAAGAACGGATTGTTCTACGATAGGCTTCTGTCTGGTTTCACCCCTTTCATTACATGTATAGAGTCTGTATCCACATGACGCGTGAGCGACGGACAGCAAACCCCTGTGAAAGAGATGCCGAACCCAAGCTGTAACAGTTTCCGTTTATACGTATAGGTTTATAAAAAAAATTCGGCTATAGTTTTTTAATAGGTTATCAATTTTGTTGTAGTTGAGTCATTAGAGTTTAAAGCATCCTTAACCTGGTTAAATGTAGGTTATCAATGGGCCTACTGCTACATGGACACAGGTTTTATTTGCGACAGGTCCCGGGCAAAGATAATGCAGGCGCAACCCTTTCTAGAAAATGAAGTAACGCGTGATAATGTTTTGTTGGCATTGTGATTGCATTAAAACAACGAAGCTTAATCGCTTTATCATTTGGTTTGACGCAGATGGGTGATTGATAGTGTTTGGCATCCGCCTGCTTAATTCTTTTTGAACTCTTGATAAAGTTTATTATTTTTTTCCTTATTCCACATGCGCGGTTTCTTTTAAAGTCATATTCGGAATTCCAAGTTTAACTGTCAAACTTGTGTCGTAGGGGTTTCTAAGTGGTCCTGACCAAAAGTGTGCGTTTTACCATGCAAGATTTGTTCAGTTGTGAGCATAACCCACCAACAATGAATGGAGATTGGAACTTGCCTGATATTTTGAGGGATGTCTTGACTGAACGTTCAGAAGGCAAGTTTAGTGTTAGAAACTAGACGTATATTTAACCTGTGGAGAAAGTAACTGGGCGAGTCAAGGTTGAAATTCCATTTGATGTCAATGGTGGCATGAATCCCTTTATATTCCACCTCATCGTTGTAGTAGGTAAACGCTATTCTGGTTGTTGCACTGTATTCTGTTGTCCAAGAATGAGTCGGTAATCGTTATCTGATGATTATCGGCGTTCTTTCTGTGCTCGATTAAAACATCGTCCACTGTTACGCAAGTGTTGACTGTTTAGTTTTGGCTTGCCTGATGCCTTGTGTATCCTGTTGGTATCTAATGCCAAAGTGAGTGGCGTAACGTAAAGGTAGGCAAGGGTAGGGTCCCAGACTGGATGTTGGTCCCGTCTAGTCTGCCGTATAGCATTTTTGTAATCATGCTGACTGCAGAGTGAGTCCGACAGTCCCTAGTTCAAGTTGCGTCCTTCGCTGCAGGTAAAAGCTGAAGCCTGGTCTCATCATATCATTTTGCCTTCCTAGATGTTACGGTCTCTAAATTTACAAAACTCATTACTACGTGGGTTCAACTACTCGAAATGGACTTGGTTTGCTCAGTATTGAGTGTGAGAGCAAATAAAATGAGTGTCACTGAATTGTTTGCATCGCATAAAGATCAGCGAAAACGTTGATGAGAGTTATAGTGATTTCACACGGAATAATTCGTTTCGGGCTGGGGGCTGGCCGCGGCCGGACGCGGCCAACCCTCTTTAGCAGATTCTGGAGGGCCAGCGCGACTTGATTTCAGACGCTTTAATTACAAGCGGCTGTTGTCAGCCTCCTTGTTTTGACAGCAACTGGTGGCGGGATATTTTTAACTACAATGAAGCTTTGTTAGCATTTCCAGCAGCGCGGCACGGCGCGCGTTCGGATTTCAGACGGAATAATTAAAGCGTGCCGAGCAGCGCCAGCCCGTGCGTTGTTGCGTAGCGGCCGTCGTGGCTCGCTGCATGGCACGGCACGGCACGCAAACATTATTCCGTGTGAAATCAGCGGGCGCGGCATGGGACGGCACGGCACGCAAACATTATTCCGTGTGAAATCACTATTAAGGGCCAGTACTGTTATGTAACAGAACGAACTTCAGTTTGCAACTACATGAAAATTTGTAGGGTGAGCTCATAGTTGAAATGCGGATGCAATTCATGCACGCAACTCGTACTCCGGCCAAATAAAAAAAAATTGCCTCCTATGAATCTTAGGCCTACACCAGTGACGCACACTCGTACACACCCCCCTCCATCCCTAGGCATCTTAGCTGAATTATTCTCTGACCCCAATTTGATTACCTTTTTATTGCTCTCCCCCCCCCCCTTTCCAATAAAAATTCTTGAATGTGCTACTGACATACGTTGCATGTTTGTCGAAAAATAAGATTGTTTGGGGAGGGGGAGTCAAAAAAAATTGTGCGTAGGGGCCCAGCCTAAGTTCGCTACGCCACCAGTCGAAGTTTATTGGACTGTGATGTTTGAACTTGACATTAAGCTGAATATCACGCAAGCAACTAGAATTTTGTATTCAGGAGGTCAGTTTTGATTGTGACTTTTCGAAAGCCAGCGACGTTTTGATTGAAAGGTTGCGAAGGCCAACCACAGATTGGATCGGTCGCTTCACAGTAAAGCGATTAAAATTTACATAGCAACTTTGCACGCTGGTGACAGTGGTACTCCTGTATACACTAAAGTGGATGGGATTTTACTGGTGAACCCGTAAATAGTATCTTTTGTGCTGGTAGAAAGTTTTTTTGTAGTGCAGCACCTTGCATATTACAAGCATGAAAGTCTTCCAAGTTTCAGTTGATTTCTTCGTTTTTCTTTCCTCGAATCGGCTGATTTCCTCGTTTTTTAGTTTTGCAAACCTCTTAAAAATGCACTAAAGACCCCAAAACTGTACAAATTTGTTGGCTTTCCTCCTATTTCCTCGTTTTCAACCAAGATTGACTTTCATCCCTGATATTAGTCTTGGCTGCATCCACCGTGAGACACACTAAACTAAAACTATAACTGTATTGTGACGTGATCGCATTCCACACCACTTTCTGCTGCCAGGACGACTCTAATGGTTTAATTTTCCACAAAAGTGTGTTGTAAGTCGGTCACACTTTTAAATAAATAATCTTTAATTATTTAAGCTCAGGATTGTTGCAACCTTCACCAATGTCTGTCGCCACTCGCCAAACGGCGAGGAAAATTCAGCAGTTGGCGAATTGGTTTTTAGAGCTACTCGCCAAAATGGCGACTGATTAACGAACCTTGATTCTTAAATTGTCATATCTCGGGAACCTTATTAGCTTAGAAACAAAGCTGTTTGCGACGTTGGTTGCAGAATGACAAGGGCTCTCCAACCAAGTGTGCAACAATGTCGCTAGCCACCTTAGTTGATTGGAGAGTTAAATTAATGCAAACAATATTTAAGCATTAATTAGTAGCACAACTGCTAAAATTGTTTCTACATGGCGAGGAGGTAATGGACAATGGCGAGTGCATTTTAATGCCTACTGGCCAAATGTCGAGTGCCACACAATTCACATTCGTGAAGGTTGGATTGTCTGTCCAGAATAAACGAAAGTTGCTCAACTTACCAACCATCAGTGATAGACTGCTTATCACTCGTTGATCTACCACATTGGTTTCAAATGGTGACGTAATGAATCGACAGCCAGTTGTTTCAATAGTTATCAACAAAAATCGCCTAGTGGGACCTGCCTTTAATATAATATGTTAAAAAAAACTTGGTTAACTGGTGGCAATCCTTGCACCAAGCTTCAGCTCAACATCTATCATCTTAGTGTTTTGCCACTGCTGTGATGAACTTTATTCAGTAACTAGCAGCATTTTTCATTTTCCTTATTGAAACTTTCATCGTTCCTGCAGCTGTGTAGCTTGCTTTTATTTTTATTGTGTTTCCCTTTAATACTTATCCAACTTTGCCAGTTGCATAACACCACCTACTTCTGTTGACGCCATTCAGCCTGGGTTTGTTTTACTGCATTTAGCCAAATCCTTATCAGTCGCTCATTAGCCAATGTTTCTGATGCCTCATAGATAAGAACACAAGCTAGAAATTAGTAGTTTGGTTAGGAAGGGAGGGAATAAAATTAATTAGTTGATTCAACACGAGTTGCACCTATTTTTTCCCTTGCGTTGGGGATGCTAGCCTTCTTTTCAGTTTCGGCTCGGCGCCATCTTATATTCCCGGCTAAGTATTTACTTCATGAATTTGTAAGCATATTTAACAGAACAAATAACTTTGATTCAAAGTAGAATCAAATGCAAGAATGAAGAAACGTAAACTCGTCGTCATAAAATTATTAGATTATCTGGATAAGTTCTCCGAACAATCAACAAGTATTTTGATCCACTTAGTAAACTATAGCCTTCTTAGCATGGCTAGCAAGGCTCAAGAAATAGTTAAACATTAGACTATTATCAGTATTTTTAGTCGCCAATCAATAAAAAAAAAAATACTTATAAATGACACTTGCCAGGGACATTTTATTTATTAAGATTAGCTTTTAGTCCAATAAATCTGTGACATAACCCACCACAAATTGCAACAGGAGGTTTCGTGATTATTCCTAACTGGAAAAAAACTTGCCGATTTCGAAAATAAATTGTCGTAAAGTTTGTTTCCTCTGTCTGTTGCAGTTTTCTTAGAAAAAACATTAGCTTAGTTTTAATATTATAGTTAAAAAATGCATATAATACGTAAGTGGAAATCTCTGAAACTTATCATCTAGTCGGAAGGCAATTTGAGTGAACCTTGCATGGAGGGGTGTAAAGATGTGCACCTTTAGATTCTGAAAGGTGCCAAGCATTAAAGGTAGTGCCCAGTTTTTACTCATTTGTTCAATTTTGGCGTATTATGCAAGAACCATTAGTGATATACAAAAAAAGGTTGAGATAAAGTTTGCAATAATGTAATATACAATGTTGGTCCCACACATATTTTTACATATCTCGTATGATGTTGAGAAAAATGGCCATTTTGTTAATTTAATGCCTACACAAATGTGGTTATTTGCCAACTTAACAACTTTCCGCTGCTGTGGCTTTGTTTCTAATTCAGGTGGATGACTCCTTTGTATTTCATTCGAAAGGTGGGAATATCTTAAAAACATCAAGGGGAATTAAAAGGGTCTGGCACTGTTACGGACCGAGCTACGCCCATTTTATGATGTGGTGCATGGTACCGCAGTCACCGTTCGATTTTTCGCTCATTTTCAACTTTCAACTGCAGTTATTACGTTTCTAATTTAGATAGATGACTCCAGTTAGGTTCATTCGAAAGGTGGGAATTGTGGTGATAATACTGGTAGTGTGGCGAGGGTTACACGTTACCGTTAGTCAGAGCCAGATGGAAAGAGGCAGTTGACGATCAGATGTAAAGTCCTCAACGTTTGCTTGGTTTATAAAGCGTGGGAGTTCAGTTCTACGTTTCACACTCAGTTTAGGTTAGTATCGCAAGCCCACATTTACTACCTACGATACTATGGTACTACTACAGTAATACTTAATGATGTTGGGCAAGTATATTAACCAACCTTCACCAATGTCGGTCGCCACTCGCTATATGGCGAGGGAAATTAAGCGGTTGGGGACTTGATTTTTAGCTCTACTGACCATAACGGCGACTGATTAACAAACCCTGATGCTGAAATTGTCGTATCTCAGGAACCGTACTAGCTAGAAACAAGCGGTTTTGCGTCGTTATGTGCAGAATTACAATGGCTATCCAACCAAGCATTTAATATTGACACTAGACTCTTTACCTGATTGGTTAGATTATTGAAAACAATGTTTAAACATTAAGTATAGCAACACACCTAAAACATTTTCTACATGGCGTGTACGTAATAGACAATGGCAAGTGAATTTTAATATCTACTGGCCAAATGACGGCCACATACTTCACATTCGTGAAGGTTGATATTAACTGCATAGAGGATGGGATCGAGATTAGTGCGCAAAAAAGAGAAGTGACGAAATGGGTGTGGGAGGAACGACATGTTCTGGTTTTATATTATGCATAAATTTAAACATGTAGACACAGTTCTGGGTAACGGATTCGTTAGTTGCGATACAGGATAAACAGGAAAGTTTCTATAGACGCTGCTTTGTTTCGATACATAGCAATTGCAATTGTTAGGTTAACTTCGGCCAACGGTCGTAATAGTTTTTGAAACTGTTAAATGCCCACTGAACTAGCCTCCTAAGACTTTGTCACATACAACATGATTAACGGGTGATTTTGGTATGAGTCCTAGCGAATTGTAATGGAACGCTATATAGCGGCTGCTCACCGGGAACGGTGGGGAAAAAACGACCATTACCTATCGCTGCTTAAGCAGAAGGAAGAAGGGGAAATTTACACGTGTGCTAACATAACAATGCTAGTTCACGTACCACAACAAGACTATTAAACTGCGGTGTACAACACCTATTATAAGGATTCAGGAGCTTAGCTTGTTAGAAATACATAGTTGTGATGGCCCACATCTCATTTACCAATTAACAAACCGGGAATGTGACATAAAAGAAATCTGTAGGGAGACAATACTCGTTTACAAATCGTGTTACTCCCACAGAAATTCCTTCCTTGCATCAAGCTTAATTGAAATGGTATAGCTGAAGGGTATAGCACTGTTAAAGAGACCGAGTCACGCCCGTTGTACTAGGGCTTGGTATCATGTTCAACGTTCGATTGTTCGTTCATTTTTAACTTTTAGCTGATGGTGGGAATTTTCTAATTTTATGTCTTCCAATTAGGTTCATTCGAAAGGTGGGAATGTCTTCTTTGCATCAATCTACATCGTTAAGGACGTATGATATGCATGCGTGTGTGTTTGTACCTCTACTCGTCCGGAACCAAAGCACCTACAAACATGGGAGTAGCCCCAAACGAAAGATAATTAAATTGTGCTCAGTATAGGCCTATTTTCATCACTGTATCTTGATATTATGACCCTCAAATAAGCGAAAGAACCTGAAAAACGAACGTGACAGTTTAAACCCTCATGATGTTTGTTCATGACGTCATAGTTTGTTCATGAAAAACCTCCTCTAGCGAAGCGAACGATTACATTGATGCAGTCACGTTTCTGAGGAAATGTTTGCGCTGATTGAGTGAGCGAAGCGAACGAAAATCATCATTTGTCATCAGAAACAGCACTTTTCTGATAAATTGCTGGATCTTTTTGCTTGACTCCTTGGACGTAAAAAAAATAATATTGACCTTCTCTCGAGATAACCGATATCGCATACTACTCTTATAATTTGCTTGATCGTTTTTGTATGTGGAAGGTCTGTCTGTATCATAAGTGTTCCATCAAGAAATGTCCTCGAGCGCAGCGAAACGACGCGTAACGAGCGAGCGACTCCGCTAGTGGTAATTTAAAGGGCATACCACTGTTAGGAACTGAGCTAACAGTGGTATGCCCGTTTTCGATCAGTTAGTCTCAGTCACTGCTCGATTGTGTAAAAGGGAGGGGGGATGTTAATTGAAAGGGGTTTACCACTGTTAGCCAAGTCCTTTTAATTAACTTTGTTGGGGAAAAAAAAGGCATTCCCACTTTTCGAATTAACCTAATTGGAATCATCCACTGAAAGTTGAAAATAGCGAAAAATCTAACTGACTATGAAACAGCCTCTAGTAAATGGGGTGTCCCTTACAGTGGTAAACCCTTTCAATAACGCTTGCTTCGAATGAACCTAATAGGAGTCGTCCACGTAAAGTAGAAACGTCACACCACTATTTTGAAAGTTGAAAATAGCAAAAATCTAACGGTGACTGATACCAGCCCGTCGTCAAATGGTCATAGCATGGTCCGTAACAGTCGTAGGGCTTTTCAATTACACTTGATATAAAGAAGACATTCCCACCTTTCGAATGAATCAAATTGGAGTTATCCACTTTAACTAGAAACGACGCAACAGCAGTTGAAAGTTGTGTTGGCAAATTGACACATCTGTTGGAATTTTTCTTGAAAATCATAAGAGGTCTGAAAAAAAGGTATGGGACCTACACTTGTAGAGTGTATTATTGCAAGCATCTCATCTGTTTTTGTGTAACACTAACGGTTCTTGCATAATCTCCAAGTGGCAAAATTTTATAAAAATGGGCTCCATATTGGTCTCCATCTTTTACACTCCTTCGTACTAGGTTCCGAGATCTCCATATATGTGTTATATGCATTTTTAAACTATTGTATGAAAATTATGCGTATGTTTTTCAGGAACACAGCAGCAACAGATGGAGGAGGAAAATTTTTTTTTTTTATATTTAGCTCCCTTTTTCTAGTTGGGAGCAACCACAAAACGTTCTATTGCAATTTGTGATGGGTTAACCAATTATTTTAGCATTTATTTACCGGTCTGTTTAAACAATGATACAGTCAAAGTACACAGCACACAAAAGAGAATGTCAAAATGTAGCGGAGGCTGGACAGTGCTACGCATCTAGGACATGGAATGTGCTGTTGGCAGATTCCAGGGGGAAAAAATAACCGGGATTAAGGAAATTTGCCAAAGTATCTAGGCAAGCTCATAATTAGTTAGATACCATTTCCACTTGTTTATTTGTATTTAGTGAATTGTTGACCGTATTTCTTAAGCACCGTTGGCTAGATATTATTCTTTAGCTCTTTTTATAAGGAAAGCCTCTACAGTTTATCGTAACGTAGACAGGTTCTTTTTGAGAGCAATAAGACGATTGTCCAGTGTTTCCGCTAAACATTTTTTTGTTAAAAAATATGTTGCGTGTATAAATAGATTTCTAGCTAACCAACGAACTTTGTTTGCTATCAGCAGCTTAGTGAAATTGTTATCCCTAGTACTGGCGATTATCACGCGATACTGATTACATTACAAGGTGAAACATCTACGGAACTGAAGTCAGTGACATTTTTTGTTCATTAGGTAGATTACTTTTGTCATGTAGCTTTCAGTTAGTTTGCCCCTTGGTGCCCGGTCTGGTTTCAAATAACTGTTGAGATTGCCTCGGCAATCATCTACCATTTCTTAAAATGTGGCTGGATATTACGCATTTCATCAGCAGTAAGCTTGAACACCTTTTGTTTCCATATTCGGATTCAGGTAGGTTTGAATGTTTTATGTTGATTGCATCTTGATAGTCGTTCAATATGGGTTATTCCCAATCTGTTGCCAAGTGCCAAACCTTATCCGTGGTTTGCTGGCGAAAAGCATAAAAACTTGCAGCAGTAAAGTCTCCCTGACGAAAAACACTGCAAACCACAAGTGTCAGCTTAGAATGATTCTCGAATTATTCAGATTTACTGAAACCTGCAGCAAAGGCTGACTTAAAGTGTTTAGCCATCTTAATGCTGATTTGGGAAAAGTAGCCTACTGATAAAAAATCTCGAATCAATACTTAAGGTATCGGTTGCTCCAATTTGCATTGTTTATGCATGGTTCCTGTAGTGTTTCCTACATAAATTTTATCTTTTAGTAGTGCAATCACAGACGATACTGAGCAAGATTCGCACGGGTCCTGGAAAACCTGAAAAGTCAGGGAAAAGGAAAATAAATGAAAAAAGTCAGGAAAATTCAAACCAGAAATTTTGTATGATCCCTGCTGAACTGTTAGTTTATTTCTTGTTTAAGAAATGAGGATTCTGCTCAATTATATAAGACGAAATTGAACTGTTAGTTTTTGTCTTGTTTAACAAATATGGATTCTGCCCAACTATATTTGCATTTGTAGAATCAGCGCATCCTACAAAAATACAAGGATTACAAATCTCAAAAAACTTTCTCATCATTCCCATGACATGCGTGCTGATATGGTGTGTTGTAGCCCCATAGCAGAATCAGCAGTGGAAGCCAGTTGTGGACAAATTCTGGCCAAATTTCTGCCGTTTCGTCAATTTTTGACCGATTTTGTCATTGGAAACCATTTTAATCGTCTTGAAGAGACCGTTCTGTTGGTGGAATAGCCAAATCAGTAGGGTAAAGCATTGAAAAGTTATTGAATAAAAATACAAAACGTGAGGGTAACCATACGATAAAAACAGATTAGCTGCATACAAGTTTGTTTCCAGACAGTGGCAGAAAGTTCAGATTCTGGGTGTTGTAGAACCTAATGAAAACAGATTAATGGCCCAACAGAGAAATTATGCCAGCAAGTAAATTTATTACCCAATGATCATCTCCTAAATACACTCCACGCTGGCGTCCATTATAACTATAAAATCAAATAGTTTGTAATAAAATTTGGCAGTAAAATATTGTTTGAATGAAAGTGGTGAACCAATAAAGCAGTTACTTAACAATTTAAAAGGGGCATAGGCCCATCCCATAAATATTTCTGAGGGCAACCGATCTGGGTTGAATGGCATACCCAAGAATATATTTAGGAGAGAATAATTTGTAGCAAAAGAGTTCCATCATAAAAATGTATTTATTTACATCACGACAATATCCAGGAAGAGGCAGCCAAAATTGCCACATTTAGCTGACTGATGGTGTTACGTTGCAACCAACAGAAATAGTTAGTGCAACCAATGCCTAGTGTAGTAGCATCCACTGTTAGCACCAAGCTTTGTCCTGCGGGTGGCAGTGTCCCTGAAGCCTTTTCCCCATTGGTCATATCATCTGCATGCGTCCTTTGTTGCTGGTAACCAGAAAACCTTGTACTTGTTGCTCACCAACAGTCTGGGGATGCTAAATGAGCCATTATGTAGCCCCTGCCATACCAGTCTGTACACCCACGCAAGAAGACAAAATAAGCAAGTTTAGCAAGAAAAGCTGAGCTACAGCAATACAGCTAAACTGATCTGAGTATTTTGCTCACTGTATTTTGAAGTGAGCAAAATACAGCCAAGTTGTTAGGGGCTTGGTCTTCAAGCCAAGAGTTTGCAAAATCAAATCATGTTACGTACGAACTGTGCAGACGTACATGCAAAACTGTCTTGGTTGTGGTTAATCGGAACCGCCACAATTTTTCATCTACGCAGAAAACAAAGTTTGGACACCTTGTTACTGCATCGGCTTCTTGATTTGCGTTGACGTACATATGCTCAAGTCTCATGACTGTAAGTCGTAAAAGGTACCAGTGGTTGAACTTCCATGTTTTGATGTGTTGCTAGAATGTAAAAAAAAAAAAAAAAAAGAGTACAAAGCCAAACAAACATTTTCTTGGTTTTGAAAATTACTGATTCACTTTGATTTAAATTGGGTTCTTAAAGGTTAAATAAGAGGGTTACAGTTGTTTAATTACTCTTAATTAACTCGTAAAATACTTGACTCTTAAAATACGAAAAGAACACTTAAAATCTGTTACGTACACGTACAGCATTTTATACAGTAAAAAAATTTGATATTTACCAATTTTAGTACCTTTTCTTGCCGCTAGATGTTTGACTGCAGTTTAAATAACATTCATTTTTCAGATGTTGTAGATCTTGTAGTTGTGCCTTTTTTGATCAAATGCTTGTTCTTGGTTAGGGTCAAATAAAAAATAAACGCTACAAGCAAGAATTTATACGATTGGGGAGGTGAATTTGTGACTGAGACCCGCTACTGAAACGTGTTTGATTCATTTCTATTAGTTCCGTCATGGTTTTTCGGTCAGCGTCCTTTGGGGCCCAAAGACACTGATCGAAAAAGCATGGTTCCGTCTAAGGTTAAAGAGGGTGCCATGTTTTTTATGTGGGAATTTCTACTCAGTTTTCAACCTAAAATAAAACTAAACGAAACTTGGCTTGTATTCAATTATTTACTGTAACTTAGTTGCAATTTGGTTTACTTTAGATTTGGGCTGAAAAAATGAGCAAAAATTACCAGATGGAACGTGTGGCGCCCTCTGAAAACTCGGATGGAACTAATAGGAATGAATGCAACACGTTTCAGTAAGGACTCTTTAGAGTTCAAATTCTCCTCCCCAACCCTATAAATTCTTGATGTAAGTTAAAACACTAGCGTACAGCATCATCTAGTAGCAAGAAGTGATACTAAAATTGGTAAATCTCAAATTTACCGTTGTATAAAATACTTTATGTAATGGGACTAAGTGAAAAAATACTGTGATATAAAAATACTGTGATCAGTATAAATCACCTTACTTTTAATCTTCAACTTTTCGGTTGAAAAACTAACGCAACAAAGCTAAAAAAAAAAAAAAAAAAAAAAAATGTTTGAATACAAGTCGTGCTGTGTCTGAAGTGGAACTTTTAGAATGTAATTTTTTCCTTTGCAATGCATGCTATTGTTCGGCCCCTGAAGTAATTCATGATAGATGAAACCTCTTTAGAAAGCTTTAATGGATCCTTCATTAAGAGGATTCCTGCATTAATTTTCAACCTTGAACACCTTTAGTTCTAATTTGGTTCTCTGCTCTCAACCTTATCTTTAGGTACCCTTTGTAAGCCTTGCTTATATCTTTGTATGCAGTTAACTGCTGCCCAAACAGATGACGGTCATCTTTTCACGCCTACCTTTATTAAAAGGATTACTACTAACAAGATTTAAAAAGTTTCTCACCCAGAGTTAAGTGTAAGCTGTCATACCTCAATATTTCTCACTTCTGGCAGCTTCCTCAGAAGAAATTTTAAAACTTGATTAGTGAGTGACTGCTGAGGATGAAGTTCTGAGGCCCACTCGTTAGATTTCGAAAATATCTCCTTAGGAAGCTGCTCAGAAGAGGGGCAAATGTTACGAATGCATCATTTGAGCCTTGCATTCACGTGTTCAGCAAAGTTGAAAGGGGAGAAAGTTCCATATTTACCAACGTTTCTTTTTTAATCGTGCTATGACTTCCTATTTTCCCTCTTTCTATCTGCCCAAGGTGTTTAGTGATTCTGGTTGGAAAAATAGCTCAGCCTATTTTATCCTAAAAAAAAAAAAAAAAAAAAAACCTTTATTTAGTTATAGTTAGCCCATTCAATCGACTTCACTCCATTCTAAAGCCGGGCAACACATGTTTGCGAAGTAGGTTTAAATTCAAGTTCACTTGACTAAAAATCACCAAATTTAACCCCCAAAAAATATGTAAGGACTGTAGAGGCTTAACATCGGATGCATTGCATCGTTGTAAAGCAATCTACCTTAAATGTTACAGGCCTATACAGGGCGATTCAAAATTAGGTGTGACGCAAAATATATTTTAAATCCAAGATGAGAGCAAAGAAATGTGGGATTTAAAACTTATCGTCCCTCTTGACTTAAAATTATACTTGTAATTTTGAATTACCTTTATAAACATGGTAGGTAGAGAATTACAGCCAATCTCATCTAGAGAACACAAGGAGTTCCACGTCTGAATTTATAATCACTACGTGCTTTTAACGCTAGACCTTGTTTGACCTAGCATCTAGGTACTCAACAATTCCTTAGTAAATATTCCTTAATGCAAATTAGAGACCGGGTGATGCAACAGTAACCCTAATGACACAAAAGTAGACCTAGTGACGCAAAAGTGGGCCTAGTGTCGCAAAAGTGGGCCTAGTGTCGCAAAAGTGGGCCTAGTGTCGCAAAAGTGGGCCTAGTGTCGCAAAAGTGGGCCTAGTGACTCGAAAGCGGGCCTAGTGACTCGAAAGCGGGCCTAGTGACTCGAAAGCGGGCCTAGTGACGCAAAAGCGGGCCTAGTGACGCAAAAGCGGGCCTAGTGACGCAAAAGCGGGCCTAGTGACGCAAAAGCGGGCCTAGTGACTCAAAAGCGGGACTAGTGACGCAAAAGGGGGACTAGTGTCACAAAAGCGGGACTAATTACGTGTGACACTATGGGAAAAATATAACCCACCTATTTCTCTAATCCCCTGTAACCCAGGTTTCTGTAATCCCCTATCTAACCATTGTTGTGATGTTGATGTACTTTTGTAGTTTCTTGCTTTTAAAACATACTTTTGAATGATTCTCCATCAAACAGTTTTCTTTTACATGACTGCAATTTAGTTAGACAGTACAACACTATTCCCTGATAATTCTTGTCAGACCCATAGTTCGCCTAGAATTCGTATCTATTACTGAATTAACACATTTTGTGTCATCTTATATTTTTTGCTTCTGGGCTCTTAACTTTAATCTTATGCTTAACGATGATCAAGTTTATGCAAGGTTTGGGTGGAGTTCAACGGTCTTGTAGCCTTGCCAAGCACCTGTTTTATTAAGGAGATAATATTGAGTGGATTCTTGGTGGTCTTAAAGGGTCGATATCGTTGCTTTCACTCTCTGCTGCAAACTGCAAAGACCTAATCTCCATAGGAATGAAAATAGTTGGCGAGTTGCCTTTAGTTGTTAAATGATTGTGTACACGATCTTCTTGGCTGGCTTTAAGTAGTATTCAAGGACCAGGTAAGCTGTCGGGTGCCTATTGCCGTGAGTTATAAAACTTTTTATGTAGCTTCTTACCGTGAAGTGATTTAACTTTACAACGTGTTTGTCATGATGAGCTGTTTGTTTGCATTGATGATGTCTTTTCTGTGGAGTTGTTTTTTGTCTTGTTGTAAACTGAAATTGTGGATGATTTGTATTTTCTAGCGTTATGTGCCAACCGGGTGAGCCAAATGACGAAAACGTACAATGACATTGATGCTGTCACAAGGCTACTTGAAGAGGCAAGACTTTTTTATTTTATTTTTAGTTTTCAGTGTGAAGTCTTGTTCCTTTTTAATGTTTTAGGCCTATTTTGTCGTCAAGAAAATGAATTATAGGCCTACTTAAAATTGTTAAGATTGTATTTGAAAACTGTGCATAAGTTTCTTTTCTGTGCAGCCAAAAGAAGTTGACTCACAGTTAGATTAAAATTCCATGTTAAACTTTGTCACGAGTTTTACAACCCCAATACTAAACCCATCCCAGCTAATGCACAGGTTTAGGCAGTGTTTCGCAACCATCACATAATTTTCCTTTCTCTGCAGTTACAAGAAGTTGACTCGTAGTTAGATTAAAATTCCATATTTATTTTAGTCAGATTTGATAACGCTATACTAATGCCCATCTCGGCTGATGCACAAGTTTGTGCAATTTTTTGCTGTCACACAATTTTATTTCCTGCACTGTTAAAATAAGTTGACTCATAGTTAGATTAAAATTCTGTATTAAACATTTTGTCAGATTTTTATAACCCTGATGCACAAGTTTTTAAGCAATGTTTCGCAGTCATCACATAATTTTCCTTTCTGTACTATTAAAAGAAGTTGACTTGTAGTTAAGATTAAAATTCCATACTGAACATTTCGTCAAGAGTTTTACAGTTACAACCCTAATACCGTCGCAGGTGTATTAACATTTTTAAATGCCCTTCATAAAAACAGATTGAATATATCTTATAATATTAAAAGTTATTGTTTGAGAAAAATTAAGTACGTCGACAAAAACCGGAAGAGAAACGCAATTTTCCTTTCAAGAAACGCAACATTAAAGTCGTCTTCTATTTTTTTTTTTTTTTGTATTTGCGTGGGGTAATATGATCTGGTGTTACGAAGTATGGTCGAAAGGTTGCTAAACTCTTGTCTAATATGCAGATAAGTGTGATTAATATTAGTTCTAAAATTATGTATGAAAGAAGGCAGCATCTTTCATATTTTACTAATGATGCCTATTATTTCCTTCACAGAAAGAGAAAGATTTGGAGCTTGCGGCCCGGATCGGTCAGTCGCTGCTGAGTCGCAACAAGACTCTAGAACAGAAACATGAGCAGCTGGAGCAAGAAGTGGCAATGCTCTCGGAGCAGGTAAAGCAACAGTATGCAGTGGATAAACAATGTGGATTAAATTAGTTGTTACTATTATTAAATCCCTGGTGTGCATTCTGCTGCTGCATTTACTAAAGTGCATTGTGGGGTTCAGGGTGGCCAGATGACTTGCACGACTGTCTCATAAGAAGGATTACCGGAATTAAATCCCGGCTTCATCCCAGGCTTCATCCCACCGCTGTCATTCAGGAAGAGATGATCCCCTGAATGAGCTCCATTCAGGGCTCAAAATGAGCGGTATTGCATCGTATTTTGCACCACAAATTTAAACTTTAGCGATGCAAAGTTAAATAATGTATCGCAGTTTAGCGACGCAACTGTATTAAATGAGACAACGTAACAGCGTAGTCATGATCATGTTGGCGGACAGGGAGATGCTAATCCCTTCCTCAGACCAAGTGTCGCATACGCATTCTGGGAAATCATGTGCCCACCCAAGCATCCGTACGTGTAGCAAAGTAAAATTGAAACAAAAATGACTATTGATTCAAATAAAGTAAACTTTTGTATTATTTTTTACTAAATAACTTATTCTTTAAAAAGTTGCTAATCATTTTTTCGTGACTGCTGCGCAAATTTGTGTTTTGTGTCGCATTTCTGCTACGCAATTTTTCTAAAACAATTCGAGCCCTGTCCATTATGACACTTAAAATATCCTCGCAATTTTGTCTCTCCGTCCCAAGATAACATAGCAGTTAAATGCATTTTAACTGCCGACTTACTCATGTTTACTTTGGCAATACAAATACTCTAGTTCAAAGAACACTTTTGCCAAATTATCCATTTCAGTTCAATGTTGTCTTGGTGCATATTTTCAGAAGAGTTACTTTAAAATCTTCTGTAATCCTCCGGCAAATCATGAGCTTGAACACATTTCACTTATTGGGTGTGCCGATAAGTGAAAGCGTGTCTTCAAGCCTTTAGCTTGAGGAAGGTAGAACATTTTAGAGACAATTCTAAAATAAGTCGGCCAGAAAGTTGCATCAAGACAACATTGAGTTGAAGTGGACAATTTGGTAAAAGTGTTTCTTGAACTTTCTAGCAGTTAAAAGGGATGTTCAATTCGACTATTTTTTAATAACTGCATTTTATTTTATTGAACTGTTCTGTAACGCAGTGGGTGCGTATATGTACGCTATAGGTTTATGTTGGGAGTGGAGTGGGAATGTTAGGACATGTGATTCATGTGATTGCTGAATTCATTAGGAAAATTTGTCCATTTCGTTTTACCGCTGTGTGGTAAAATTTGGTCCTAGCAAGTGCCTAACCTATGATAACAACAGTATGACGTCATACTGTTGTTATCATACGTTAGGCACTTGCTTGGACCAAATTCTGATGTATGTACTACATACATCAGAAAAAAAAGATCACAGGTACAATAACTGAAAAGCATTGGAAAAACTCTAGTGGACATGCCGCAGGGATGCTGCCGGTGTGAAAAGATGTGAAAATTTGCTAGTGGCAAAATAATGTGAAAAAATGTGAAAAATACGAGTGTTGTTGCAAAAAAAAAAGGCAAAACGCACAAACGAATTAAAAACAATCAAATTATCCGCCCTAATTTTGGGCCTGGAATTAGGTAGGCATGCCTGTGGTTAGAACACACAAAAGAATATTGGTTGGTTTACGGGCGGAGTAGCTTTAAATTTGCTTTCGCTCTCTTGAGTGAAATTACAGGGAATTACAATGGTTACTGGAAAAGAAAAAAATTTATTAAAGCAATGTGAAACTGGTGATATATGAAAAGGAAGAAATAGTGATACGAAAATGAAAGTAGGTACGTGAAAAATATGAAAAAAATAAAAAAAAAAGGGTATGAGAAAAATGTGGAAAAATGGGTATGTGAAAAATGTGAATAAAATTTAAAGTGGGAATGTGAAAAAATGTGAAAAAGGCTGGTACTCCCGGCAGCATCCCTGCATGCCCGACGTACAATACATTTCTGCAGTTGCTACCTATTTGTAAATTGTTGCCCAAATACGGTAGATATGGATAGCATTTGCGTGGAGCAACTGCAAGGGAGGCGTGAGCCACTGCTGGCACCATACTGTAAAGCTGTCATTAACTTTTTTTTTTAACAAAATTCTTGGCAACGACAGCTTTAGACGTGCTGTCAAATGTTTTGTAAAATTACATTGCTATAAACTGGTACTGGTAAGTATTGTAAGTCTTACCAGTACCATTTTATAAAAAAAAAAAAAAAATATGTAGCAATTGTGGGAATGGGGCACCATTGCGTGCTAGTCCCAACGGAAAGAAATGTCCCGGTGGGAA
The DNA here is from genome assembly GCA_023313725.1 of Lithobius niger. Classification (NCBI taxonomy): domain Eukaryota; kingdom Metazoa; phylum Arthropoda; class Chilopoda; order Lithobiomorpha; family Lithobiidae; genus Lithobius; species Lithobius niger. Next base: position 31,904 of record JAHWFP010203068.1, read on the forward strand.
GGAATACTTAAGAAGGGGTTGAGAACCACTGAATTAGAAAGCAATTTGAATACCTGCAGAAATAATTTTTCCAAGTGTGGCAAGTTACATTTTTGTTGCATGTTGAATCTGCGTGTGGAACTTCATGCCTTCATGTCTTTTAGGTCACTCAGCTTCGACACGACCTGACAATGAAGTCAGATCTGCTGCAGATCTACGCTCAAGATTTGGACTGCTCAGAATCTGATTCAAGTGCCGGTTCTCCAACGTAAGTGTTCTGTTGTGTCTTGCTATATTTGTTTTCTTACGTGTACTGTCCCAAAATTCTTTACAAACCTTGAAGATACATAAAGTTGTCGTGTTGGTTGAATTTTTGTATCAGTGGTCTTAATTGAGATACGTAACACATATGTTTGGGTGTCATTTTATGTGTCCGAGTCTTTTTGTTGCACAATAAGTTTTTGTTTAATTTATCTGAATGATTATTAGTACTGTGCCGACCTGACGTCTGAAAGTAGATCCGCCCATAAATCCACCAGAACACGATGGCAATAGTACCTTTGTACTCATTAAAAAAAACTGGTACCTTGTTTTATTTTCATGACTTTGTGTACTTCGCTGTAGGTAAAAATAAACTGATTTTAGTTGAAGTCAGCATCTTCCCTGCAAACAATGAAATCTTATCTGATAACTCGGTAGGTAGTATGGTTCAGGTACAAAGGCAGCTGTGCAATGTTCATTGAGTTACATGGCTAATAAAATGATATGCTCACAAAAAAATTTCAGTATCGTTCATCTTTGGAGAACTACTGTAGGCAGGGCACTGGATAATCGATCGAAAGTCCTCATGTGGCACTCTGATACAAACCAGTGAAAGAGTGGGCGAATATAGTTCCTATGACTAAGCGTGCAATCCTAATTTAACATAGGATATGCATAATATCCTAGGACAGCAACAGGGAGTTTGTTCTAACACCCAAAAAAATATGGATATTTCGTTTTAGTTCCGTATGTACGTAGGTCAGTCACACAATTTGAACTGGCTTTATTATTTAGGAAGCCACATTTCTTCACACTTAGTTATCTTTCTCCAGTTTCCCTGAAGTCTCTCCCAGTGCTGCAACTAGCTTTTTCCTAGGAGGGGTGCAAGGCGAAAATCGTGGAATATTCTTCTTTCAAAATTCGGGAAAACACGTTCACAACCAAAACGAGCAGAGAAAACGGTCACTTGAATTTTCAAAGATAATTTTGGAAGAAGTTCACCGACACTCGCCAGCATGTAGATTGCTTACATTTTTCGTCTTTTTGTTTGAGACTTAATCTTTGAAAATTTGAGTAACGTTTTCCCTGGTCATTTTGGTGGAGAAAGTGTTTTCCTGGTTTTTAGAAAGAAAAATCTTCCATAATGTCTATGTATCGCCACTGTCATCACCGTTTACCGGTCTTTTGTCAAGGGTAAAATGTTGGTCCACCTCCTTAACAACTAAATAATTTTGCGGTCAAAGTGACTCCTCATCTCGACGAAACTAGACTGAACTTTATGCTTTTTTTTTTGGACCCCTGCCTCTTAAGCCTCATTTGCACTACCCCTTACTGCAGCATTGACCCCTCCCAAAGTTTATGGGTGCGTGTTGAAACTTTGTATCTAGGTAGGTTTTCAACTTTTTAAATGTGGAGCAAATTCCGGAAATTAAATTTTATATTGGTTTAATCAAGTTAAATTAAAAGTCTATTTCAGCAATTTTCATTTGTCTTAATTTTCTGGCCTTATTTTATACTATTTAATGCAAAAAGAACAGTTGATATCGGTTGTTTAATCCGATAAAAACTTTGTACAAACATGTATCAGTTTGCTGCTAACAGATGGTGGTATAACTTTTCACCTGTCAAGATTGTTAGCCCATAATTTTTCACAATTGCTTCCAGAATGCACTTGTGTCATATGTGTCTTAGGTCAGTCACGCTATTCGAACCGTCGTTCTGTAGGTTGGGAGACGAGGACGCTAACCACTTGGCTGTTCTTGCTATCTTTGCTCGTGGTTTCCGGAGACCCTTCACGAAACTGGCATTGCACGTTGGGACATAGTTTTTTCTGTGTTTGTAGTGTGTATTCCATAGGATACGAAATCAAATTAAGGGTTAAACAAAATTTATTTTCCCTTGTGTTGTCAAATTTTCAAGTATTATAAATGAACTAGCATTAAGAATTAATCCCTGGTCATTACATGAAATATTCTGGTAAGATGCATCAGCTCCATCCCCTTGCATCATGTATTAGTGGGAAGAGCTGTCAAACTGAATGACACTGCAGGACGGAAAACCAAAGGGGCTCGGTTTTAATTCTATCAAATAGTCTTATGCAAAGGATATCAAATGTTTTTTTTTTTTTTTTGCTCCTAATAGGGTAAAATGATATCAGGAATTGACACTGTCAAGTGAAAGAACTGTTCGTTGTGTTAGTGTGAACGTTTTCGTCAAATTCAGTTATAATTCGGAGAATTACGAATATATTTACTGCTCATTTTCACAAAAGGGCTAAATCTACGTCTTGCAAATTTTCAATGGCTGGCTGCCGTTTTCTCCAGGCATTGCGACAAGTTTTGTTGATTCTTGTGTGCACTACAGCGTCATCTGCTTTCAAATCCGTAACTGCAGATCGTCGTGGCCTCCCGTATGTTGTTGGTAGCGCCTTTACTAGTCGCCAAGCTTCCACTTCATGCCCAGCTCTTGCTTCAAGTCTCTTCCAACGATGATTTTCACTCAAGGGTATGATAGTCCTTGGATGTTCATTAGCGAAACACCGCCTACTTCGTGTAATCTAAGACGTAGATTTGATCTTATTAGTGAAAATGATCGGTAAATATATTCGTAATTCTCCGAATTATGACTCTTGACATTGACAAGTGAAAATTACCAAAATCTATACCGAAAACGTACTATATGCATGTGTTTGTGCGTGTGCCTCCACTGTTCGTGAACTCTGGCACCTACAAAGATGGGAACAGTGACAACTGAAAGATAATAAAATTGCTCTTTGGATTTTTTCGACACTCAAATAAGTGAAAAACTGCTCTTATCAAAGTGAAATCAGATAAACTAATCAGACAGAAAGCAATTAAAC
>JAHWFP010203069.1:8003-22753 GCA_023313725.1 Lithobius niger
CCCCCCCCCCCCCCCCCCCCCCCCCGTAGCGCCGTCACTGTTTAGCGTTAAAGGCAGTTTATTTCTATCTAACCTACTGAAGTTTAAGTTCCAAGACCTCTTTCTTTTACCAGCACGGTGGACGCAACATATTGACAACCTGGTATAGAAATTACGAAGGGTCTTGCATGTATTTTATTACCTATAGGCTGCATTAAGCTGACTGTACGCAAAACCATAATCGACGTGTACTATATGCTTTAGTGAATTGTGTACTGCAGATGATGACATCTCATGATGGGGAGGCACCACGAATCTACGACCTCTGCTCGCAATGCAAAAACTGATTGTTAAAACTCTGGCTTTTTTCGAAAAATCGGGTCGTCCTCAAACCCACTTTTCCTCGAATTAAATGTCCTCCCACTAAGATCTCCACATTTTCAGAAAACTGTTTGCTCTTACCATAAGGTATCATTATCCGCTCATCCAGTAGCTTGCTGTTACATGCTGTGAGGGATCGTAAGGTTATTGTAGCCAAGACTTAATACACAGGCTTCTCACAAATATTATACATACATTGCCCCGAAAATCTACATGCAACCAACTACCGCACGACGTAAAAAAGATTGTTGGCATGCAGATTTGGAAAAGATTTCCGATCATGGCTGCCTGGTGTGGACGAAATAAAAATTTTAACAAAAGTCTTGAAGTTAGGTGCTTTTCATTAAAAAAAAATCTACACCTTATAAGACTTGATCCCGTAGTCCCATGTCCCGTGTAACCAAGAATCACATTAAACAGCGGTGCATGAGGTGCTACGTTGCTACGTTGCAGAGTGGCCGACAACAATAATACCTCTGTAAACAAAGAAACTTAATTTACCACACCATAATATCCACCAGCGACAAAGAACTGTTTGAACGATGCTGGACGATCGGATAAATATTCAAACCTGTAAAAATACACAGATGAGTTCGCTAACTTAACCAGCGTTCCTACCAACGAATTAATTTGCGACTAATTAAGCAGACGGGTACCCCCTGACAGGCAAAAATTCGCAAGTCACATAAAATGGCACAAATTTTAATTTTCAGCCAATAGCACATTTTCTGGCCTTGATCACCTAAAAAACAAGGACACATGCATTCAGAAACCAACACACCTAACCACAACAGGCCTAACTACCAACAAAACATTCCTTCTTATACAAAAAAATCACACTGAAAAGGAGCAAAAACACCCCAATGTCAAACCGACTCCTCCATCTTGAAAAGTGACGTCAGCAAGCAGCCGAAAAAGAACAGCAACACTACAATACATTTACAGGCAAAGAGTTAAAAACGGCAAACCACTTTTCAATTTCAGGGAATTTCTTAATAACGTTCATGGCCCGTGATTTATTTGCAGTGATGGTGTAGGCTTCCAAAGATAACCTAATTTTATCAATTGGTTCAAAATACGCGATCTGGGTACCTCTAACATCAATATAGTGTTGGCATGCAACTGCGTGCTTAACCACAGCGTAATTTGAGTTATTTCTAGCCAGAGCACCAGCATGATCCCCCTTACGGAGCCCTAAAGCCCTCCCACATTGACCATAATAGACAAAAGGGCAAGTTTCCAAACCCACATTTAATTGCGTACACCACATTTCTCCTGCTGTCCAAGATGGGGTTAGTCTTGCATGCCAACACTATATTGATGTTAGAGGTACCCAGATCGTTTATTTTGAACAAATTGATAAAATTAGGTTATCTTTGGAAGCCTACACCATCACTGCAAATAAATCACGGGCCATGAACGTTGTTAAGACGTTCCCTGAAATTGAAAAGTGGTTTGCCGTTTTTAACTCTTTGCCTGTAAATGTATTGTAGTGTTGCTATTCTTTTTGGGCTGACGTCACTTTTCAAGATGGAGGAGTCGGTTTGACATTGGGGTGTTTTTGCTCCTTTTTAGTGTGATTTTTTTGTATAAGTAGGAATGTTTTGTTGGTAGTTAGGCCTGTTGTGGTTAGGTGTATTGGTTTCTGAATGCATGTGTCCTTGTTTTTTAGGTGATCAAGGCCAGAAAATGTGCTACTGGCTGAAAATTAAAATTTGTGCCATTTTATGTGACTTGCGAATTTCTGCCCTGTCAGGGGGGTACCCGTCTGCTTAATCAGCGTTTATTAGCCAGCTAAAAATAATTGTTTAAACGATGCATAAACCGCTGGCGTAAAACGCTGAAAGATTAAAATTAAAGGCTAAGTAAAACTCGACAACTCTGATAAATATTCAAAACACGCAAAAAACACACAGACGGGTTCGCTCATTCAATCAGCGTTTATTAGCCAGCCAAAAATAATTGAGCGCACGGGTGGTGTTTGATGCATGGTTTGCAACATGATGAGGGGGGGGGGAAGCAGGGGGCGTAGAGTTCCTACTTTTTTGTTGACTTTTTTGACTATCTCAAAATGACTTTGGAGTTGGGGTGTTTTTTTATGCCTTTTTACGTCGTCGTCCTTTGCATTTTACAAACTAGACATTATTATAGTAAGAAGATATTCAAAGTTAAAAGATGTACGGTATTTTTACGACGTTCACGGCCTCCATGCAAAGTTTGGTGAGTGGTTTTCTACATGTATCATTATTTAAGAAAGTCTGGCAAGCAATTAAAAAAAAATCTCTAGGCGTATGTATTGTTGTACTTCCTAGCTAGGCTATATTTATGACTACTCGCGAAACGAGTAAGGTTTTACTGTTATTAGGCCCTGATTTAGACTGAGGGGTTCCTTATTTTTACCTACTTTTCAGTGAAAAATTCCTTATTTTTCCTTATTTATGACTTACGAAATTCCTTATTTCCTACTCCCCGCCCCCCCCTCCAAAAAAAAAAACCCCTTCGATCCCTGGGGGGGGGGGGAGGTTTGCTTTATGAAACAGTAATTCTAGTAATTTTCATCTTATCATGTATTTCTCACTAGCGAGGTTTAATTTTTTCCTTTTTCCCAGCTGCCCTGCGCACCAGTGTTTCAAGCAGTACATTTGTTTCAAATGGGTTTTCTGTCTATTTATCTTCATGTATTTTAATATTTGTTGAGTTTGAATGTTAGTATCTCTACTACTCTCTGACAGGTGCCAAATCTATTGTGCAATTTGTATTTGCCATACGAACAATAAACTTCACTTCAGGTCTACTGAAGTGAGTCGCGGGATTCGAACCGGCGTCCACTTGGTTTGGAAACGAGGGTGCTGACCACTAGGCTTTAATGGCTCGCTTTGCTCGGGCTTCCCTCACAAAGCTCGCAGTGGGCGTGGGGACATGATTTTCCCTCATCTTGTAGCGGGGCCCGTTTATGTAATGTACTACGGAAGAAAAGAAGTTAAAGGGACATACCTCCCAGCGCCATTTTTCTCGATCCACCACATCAAGTACGGCCCCAAAGGTCTATTTACTTACCGTTAGTCTTCCCTTGCTAAAAATCCTTTTTAAAATGTGGCGTCTAGGAGATTTTTTGTTGAATATAATGGAACTTTATTTATTAACGACCCGTCACTAAATGATCCATTGCGCGCGTACAATAATCATGACGTTTCATCTGTGTGTACATCTACTAATTTTCTAATAATTACCATAAGATCTAAAATCTAATAGACTAATGCGGTAAATATTAAAATTAATTATTCCAATAGATCGCCGAAGCAAAATTATAAGACACTAGCCTAGAAAATTATAAACTGTGATTTTAAAATACGAGAATCATTCCGGTTTGTGACGACACAATCGTTGACTTGATTCTTTCTCGTGTACTATTCACAAAGCCAACCGAGACAGCAGCTATGCGAGGAACGCAGCTACCACCCCAGGCACTAATTGGCACTAATTGCTCGGAGGATCTGCGCGTAGCTGTAATTTGGCACGCGGAATGTTATAAGGCAGGCCGGGTGTCCCTTTAAAGAAGATTTATGCTGGTCCAGTCACCAGTTGGAGAAAACATGACGACTAGCGTCATAAACGAATAGCGTTAAATGTGTAATGAGTATATTTTTAGTCTTCTGTGTAGCGAAAACTGGGAAGACTGTCGCAACGACTTTGTCCGCCCGTCCGTCGCTTTTTTCAACTCCGGAACGGTATCGGATAAAGACAAACGGTTTTCACTATTAGATTCAGCGTCCAAAAACTAGTTAAAAGGAATATTAAAAAAAACCGGAAGCGTGAGGCGGAAGTGGCCCGAAAGTGGCGGAAGTGTACAGAAGACTGGTTGCGACTTAGTAGTAGCTGCTTGCGCTTGCCTCTTTTAAAGGCACATGTATACCTGTTGGCTTTCCTATATAACTCAGTTTTTCAACATTATAGTTCAAACGCATGTAAATGTTGCCAACACATTCATTTTCTTGTTTTTTCTTGAGTGCGAGGTGATTTTGCGACATTAACTATAACCAGTGCGAATGTTCCAAACGCTATTCTCAACGGGTCGGCACAATATACCGGAAGGATTTATGTCCCTTTAATCTGTTTTGAAGGAGACTTAGATCAATTGAAAGGTATAATGCTTGTAGATGGAATCCGGCCTAATTTTGAATCTTATTCGATGTTTTATTATTATTATTTTTAATCTTTTAAGGGGAGAAATAAGCGACCAGATTTAGAGCCTACCTTCGGAAGGTGACAGCGTCTTTCAAGTTTTTCATTAAGCTGTGGTCATTTTTTTCCGTTTCCGATTTAAACCGGAAACCATCATTTCGGGTAAATTATGCGTTAAGTTTCGTAACTATAATCATAATATCTAACATTTCAAACCATTCCACTACACAAATCTGTCGCTCCTAGAATAAATCTATTTGCTTGAAAAACATCTTTCTTATTAGCTTATCGTTATACCCTTAATGGCCTTACGAAACTTAATGGTGTTTGCCGGTGATATTGTTAAGGCCACATCCGTGTTATGCAAACGGTTTTTTACGTGCGAGAATTTGTTTGTGACCCTCGGTGACCCTGCATACCCATGACAAACCACGTCGAAACACTTAATCATATTTTAGCTACCCGCCCCTGTGTTATTGTACGATAGTGGTAATTACGTTGGTATAATGGTTATATCGCATGAGTGCATGAAGTGGATCATCCTTAAATTCAGGAAGTAGCTTCGAATAGTGAAAAAAAGAAAACTATTTCGTCAACTGACTTTTTTCCGGTAAAATTTTCATATATTAGGCAAATCCAATTTAGGCTTAGTGAATTTTTAAAATTTCAATGGATATTTTTGGCAACAAATTAAGGGCGCATTTAGGCAAAAAAATAAGGCGCGCAAAAATGTCGCCAAATTGGCATAAATAGTTCAAATGGTATAGATGGCACAAAAACGGCACACAAAAATGCGCATTTATGTCAACTTCGATGGATAGCTACGACAACAAATTAAGGACGCAATTGTGGAAAATGACCTCGCTCGCTAGCTGTTGTTTGCTAATCGTGATTTATTTGCCACGAGTTTTCAGTTTTAAACAATTAAATGTATATATTAAAATAAAATAATAAGGATAAAAACGAAGTACAATAACAATTTTAAACATTCTGCAACACCGTTGTCCCTTCTCGCTGTTTACAAAATTTGCCTCTACGAAAACGTTGATGGGAATATGTTTTGTGCACAACGTTGTTCTGAACAATTTTGCTAGTCTAAATTTTTTGATTAAAGTTACTGTGCTTTTGATAAATCCCAAAAACTGTTTTCTGTTGCCATTTTCGAAAAAATTGCTTCTAGCGGTGATCAAACGATGGTAAAAAAAAAAAAAAAAAAAAAAAAAAAGAGACTAGCGTCGGCTCAGCGAGAAATCAAAATCCATCATGGCACCCAATTCTGGCTTGGCGAATCGAAACAAACCGTCGAATGTTGGAATTCAGAAATGAGTCCGCCATTTTGTAGGGCGCTAAGAATTGTTTGTTTTTTGTGTGTTTGTTTGTTTTGTTTGTTGGTTGTCATAAATCGACGCCGTCGTTCCGCGTATACTTCATACTTCGTGTCGCGGCGTTTTGGAAAGGGTGACATTGTGTATTAGTTTCTCTCTACCCATGCGTGGGACCAGCGTTTTGCCCCTCAGTTACTAGTGGAACAACTCCAGAATGGCTGAATGCTTGATACTTTAAACGTAGCCGTATACTTAAAAAAAAAACTTGTTGGTTATGCATGTACGAAATGAGAACACGAAGCAATTACTTGTTCATGTGTTTACTCCAAAATAAATACGTAAATTTGACGATAAAGTTGAATTTCGGTCAAATTTCATAGTACTATAAAACCTAGATAACCTTAATAACAAGTGGCAAAAATAAATAAAATAAAATAAAATAAAAAAGCATATTCGTGAAAATGTCTTTAAGGTCAAATTGGCACTTAAATTGAGAGGTAGGTCTTTTCTATGATAACAGTTCACAATTCCTTAAAAATTTATTGTTTTCCTTTTCAACTTATCATAGTAATAAACGTGAACGTAATGCTAAAAAAAAATTGGGCCTACAGGGAATGTGAAAGTGCCACCTGCTGAAATTTGTTTGTTAGGTGGGCTACCAGAATACAGTTTTTTTTATTTATCTGAAGAACAGTAACTCCAATAAAAAAAACTTAGAATAGCAGAATTGTTCATAACAACATTCTGCACAAAACATATTCCCATCAACTTTTTTCGTAGAGGCAACAGTTAAAGGTACATTCCTCCCAACGCCATGTTTCTCGATCCTCCACATCAAGTACGGCCCCAAAGTTCTATTTACTCTCCGTTAGGCAATCCCTTGCTAAAATCCGTTTTAAAATGTGGCATCTACGAGAAGTCCTGTTGAATATTAGGAACTAATTTAATAGCATTCTACCATTATATGATACTTTGCGCGCTTACAATAACCATCTCTCTGTGTGTGCATGTACTAAATTTTAATCGTTTGCTAATAATTGCCATGAAATCAAAAATCTAAAAGTCTAATACGGTAAAAATTCAAATTATTCATGCCAATAGATCGCCAAAGAAAAATTATAAGATACCATCCTAAAATTATAAAGTGTGACGTTAAAATGTGAAAATCTTCAACACGAATTTTGAACGTAGTCAATACTTTCTCGGAAACGTGACTATTTTTATTACTGCTTTAGTGAACCGGAAGGTGGACCGGAACTTGCACCGATGTACGGAAGTTTCCGATTGCACCTAACCGATTTAGCGATCTTATATACATGATGATGATGTTTTCAACCCGATTGTTTTGGCCTCTATGAACTCACTCATGCTAAGGTCGTCCTCCTGTTGGTGTACTGGTATACTCCGGTATTTTACAAAAAAAAAATAATAATAATAATAAACCACTGCCCCAACAGTAGGATTGTGTGAAGGCAAACCAAGCAGTGCTAAATAAAAATACAAACAACATTTCGAAAATTTTCAATTTTCGTCATCAACTTCGTTAGCAATAAAATTAAAGCATGGCAAAAGCCACTGAGTCATCCTACGTTTAAAAGCGTAAAACAGTTATTTAAAAACTGATAAAAACTACCAATTTCTCCCCTCAAAAGAGGCAGAAATGGCAGCCGAAAAGCAACGACCCACCTGCTCCGTTGGGAAACCAAGTCGCAAGGCCAACAGTAGGATGTCAGGTGGTCGTCTGCTTGTATCTATGCATTTTTTCCCAGTGCCAGTGGCGGGAATAACGGGGAGGGGAGGGAGCATGGCCACCCTTCCCTCCCCCGCCCCGAAAAAAATTTTAAATTTTACTGTTCGATAATTTTTCTTGCCTTATGCAATGTACTGCTTTGCCATAAAAAAAAAAAAAAAACTGAAGAAAATAGCGAATACCTAGATTTTACTTGAAAAATTTGTTTATTCGCTATTAAAAAAAATTTTTTTTGGGCGAAGCAGTATATTTTGTAATGCAAGAAAAATAACCGTACAGTAAAAATAAAATTGTGCTTCAATAGCAAGGGTGTAAAGGGAAGCGTAACATTTTGCCCCCCCCCCCCCCAAAAAAAAAATTTACTTCATGCCACTGTCTATACACTTTTATTATTACTTTTCTTTACTTACAGCAGCCTACACGTTATTTTATATCTCATCTGTTTTAACATTTATATATTTTTTTCAATCTCACATATTTTATCATTTAAATTGGAAACAGTGCAAACTTTGATTTTGTGGGGCGTTCGCTCCTTTTTTCATTTTCCTAATTTGTTTTGCATTAGAAATGAACTTGAAAAAAATTAAATAAAGAATAATAATTGTAACACGTATTGAAGGTCGGTTTTTGTTTTTATCCTATGTATACACAGGTCAAATGCAGGATTCGATCTCCTATCAATCTGGCTCACAGTCCAAGCCCTAGGAGCCACTGCTTTGCTTTGCTCGCCGTGCTCGGGTTCCCAAAGAACCTTCACAAAACACGCATTACGCATTTGGAATGAGCCTTTCCCGTGCGTGTTAGGCGTTTAGCGATTAATAACAATTTTAAAATATTTAGGACCTTTTCTGATTCCTCTTTTCGTGAATTTCGGGTTTCTGTGCCCGCGTAACGATTAACTACAAAAAAATTGATCAATTATTCCAAATTTTGGTCTTTTTGTTTGTTTGTTTGTTGTTTTAGCCGTGAGGCGAATTCATTTCCCTACTCCTCCATAACTCACGTTTTTCTTTAGGGATTTAAAAAAAAAATATTCTTGGAGCTTCATGGCATCCAAAGCAAACTAATACTCGTATAGCTGAATTTTGTACCGTATTACACATTTTAAAAATGGGAAGACATCTAGTATGGGAGAGGCAAACCCGGGAATTCGAACCTAGAAGCTGCCGATCATCGCAGGGAGGGGGGGGGGAGTGGCGAAATAATGTTAGAATAAACTAGAATAGCTGCTGTAACCATTGAAAGATATTGGTAGTCTCTTACCCTACCCTGGTACGCACTAACTTATAAGAGGTTTTCTAGGGTTCCCTTCCAGCCACATACCAGACCAATTTCTTGAGGAAACTAGGCAGAGTGATGCCAGTGGTGCGGTAAAGTTGAGTGTAGAAACCTTTTTTTGGAATTCGTCACTGGCGTGGTTTGGAAAAGTCGCTCTTGGGCATCACTATGACACACAAAAAAATTCGTCACTCGGGGATCACGTGTTGAGGTTCCCGAAGGGTCTGCAAATTTAACATTTACGGCGAAAAAGGCAAAAATGATGATTTGATCGTTTTAAAATCTAATTTTTAAGATTATCTCATTCGATTCACTCAGCGACCACGTAAGCACGCCGTAATCACTCAAGAATTTTTATTTTTCTTAAAAACTGCGGGAATAATTTGGCATCGAAAATGAGCCAAAATGGCCTTTTAGACAATTTTGGTTCATAACTATATACTATTTACACTATTGCGCAGAAAAGTTTTTTTTTTTTTTGGTAATTACGGCTTCCTTTCTTAGTCCCCGTTTCAAATGAGATGATGTTATAATTAAATTTCAAAACCAGTCAACTCAAAATTTTTTTTGAATTTTTCGCCGTTCCGTCCATTTCCATACAATGTTAAAATTAAAGGCCCCTGCGGCACCTCAGCACTTCAACCTATGACCCCAAAGTGATGAAATTTTGTGTGTGTGTGTAATAGTGATGCCAAGAGCAATTTTCCACACCGTGTAATGAGGAATTCCAAAAAGTAAAAGGTTTCTACACTCCACCCAGGTGAGCCACGATGACCACGTTCCCGGGTGAACTTTGAGCCAAGGCAAATGACTAGCCTAACCTACAGTAACAGACGACAAAATACCAGGGAAAAAAATTAAATACTCATGCATAAATGAGCTGCAAATAATACAAAGGATACGGGAAAAAGAAGCCAAACACAGAAAATCATACACAAATAACGTATTGGTTTATTTCTAGTGTGCCACCTATATGCACTTACGTTTCATCGGCATGGCCTGACCCGGATTCGAACTGGCAACCCAGTCCGTCCCAAGGTCACTGACGTAACGTCTTGATCGATACGCCAACTACTCCACTCGATTCAAAGACACTAAAAGACAGCTGCAACTAACTGTGGAGGTATTACACAAATTGGAAATATTAACAGTGGTGGTAAACTTGATACTGGTTCTGGAGTTCCAGAGGGACCGGTATTGGGACCTCTGCTTTTCCTCCAGTACATTAATGACTTAGCATGTGAGTTGGACGTTGTTCTTTTTGCTGACGATATTTGTCTAATATCAAGCTAAGTGTCGAAGATAATGCAATGAAAATAACAGTTCAATTACTCGTCAAAAAGTCGAATGTTAAATCAGGTATCACGCGTAATATCCCAAGAGCTAAGGATAAGGCGCTAAGGATTATCGATAATTTTTTTCAACCCGAGTGTTTTGGCCCCTGTAAACTCACGAGTACTATTTAGGCAGACATTAATTTCACGAGTATATACGAAGCACGACGGAAATTATCTGCCAATCGGTGGATGTCCGTGGCGTTTATTTATCATCCCGTAACCATTCCCACCTTGAGCATTGACATTCAATGGATGTCAGTTTATCAAAGCCACTTATGACTTAAAGTTATTTTCATGATCAAGATCAAGGACAATAGTGGCTCCAAGTAAAAGAACGAGGTTCTGTTCGCCTCATTATACCTGACGGGTGTACCGAAAACTGGTTTTCTAATCATTATTCGGGCTGCTTAACGGCTGTGATTGAATAAAATTATCTTTTCAAACAAGTCAGTTTGTTATTTCGACGCCTCCGGTGACAATAAAATCTGATTACAGAATAAATTAAGTTGTGCCTTACATGGTTCTCAAAGCGAGAAGGTAAAAACGCGCGCTGAGCTGAAACAAAACAACCGTTCCATATTAACGTTACCGTCGTAATTGCGTCGTCTATATACAGTTCCAGTTTTATGGTGAAGACGAACATGGAATGGAATATGGGCCAACCATTGCATCCACCTCCTGATAGTCATTAGTGAAGTGGTTGATAAAGTATTTTTAACAGGTCACTTTTTTTTTCTTAAAACTTAAATTAGGTTAAAATGTAGACTTGCAACTAAATTCGTAAATGAAGCAAGCAGTGTGCATTAAAGACTGGCCTTGTGAGGATACACAACACTAGTCTGAGAAAGAAAGAAAAGACTACTGCCCCGACTGTGACTCGAACCCAGGACTTCCCGTTTACTAGCCGGCCGCTCTAACCACTGCCCTGCCGGGGCAGGTACTGGCTACAGGCTCCAGCCGAGCTAAGTAGCTGTTCAGTCTTTCTCAGTGGTGACCTAAAGATCACAAACAAGGAGGGAAAGCAACATTGCTTCTTGGCCTCCACAAGGCCAGTCATTAATGCAGACTGCTTGCTTCATTTACCCTTTACCTTGTGATTTCTTTCTTTATTTACTAGCATTATTTCTAGTGAGGAGGCCAAGAAGCAAAGTTGCTTTCCCTCCTTGTATGTTTGTTTGTGATCTTTAGGTCACCACTGAGAAAGATTGAACAGCTACTTAGCTCGGCTGGAGCCTGTAGCCAGTACCCACCCCGGTAGCGCAGTGGTTAGAGCGCCCGGCTAGTAAACGGGATGTCCTGGGTTCGAGTCCCAGTCGGGGCAGTAGTCTTTTCTTTCTTTCTCAGACTTGTGTATTGTGTATCTTCACAAGGCCAGTCTTTAATGCAGACTGCTTGCTTCATTTACCCTTTACCTTGTGATTTCTTTCTTGATCTAAATTCGTACTTTAAAATTTCATGATGCGCCTACATACCCTATCTTCACAGTGGGTGTCAGCTTTTCGTCTGTCTGCACCATAACGTATGTATCCATTAATGGAGTCATTTCAAATGTTCTGCATCGATTTGTATGGCTTGTTTGTGTTAATCAACAAAAATTGGATAACGTTTTCTGAAACTGAAATTTTATGGGGAAGCGCTATATTTAAGTTTTAAATTCTAAGCTGTCACTGGGAAATAACTGTACTGAAGGAGATCAACAGAAATTGAGGTTTAAAACTAGTGGTCCCCATACCCCCAATGATTATGAAAAGTTACCCTTCCCCTCCACCCACCCACAATCCAAAAGAAAACGTCCCCCAAAAAAACTGAAGTGTAAATTGTGGTATTTATTGCCGTGGCCTAGTTGGGGAGGAGTTCTGGGGGGAGGGGGGGGGGGAGCACTGCCTGAATCCATAAAAAATTTGAATTCAGTGACTCTCGTAAAGGGAGTAATTTTCCACACATAAAGGGCAGAAACAAACACACAAAAATGTTTTGCAGTAAACCTCTGTGGTGTTATATAACGTATCAATAGTATTCCACCCCCCCCCCTCCTTTACCCGCAGCAAAATGCCGGCGAGAAGCTGATTCACTCTTAACTCCTGTCTGAGCATCAGTAAGCCTAACTTAGTTATAAAATGCATTAGGATACTTGGAGGCATGTGGAATTGGTTTTATTTTCGAATGTTAAAACACCAAACATATACGCAACACTCTAGGGCCCGGTCATAGCAAGTTTCCATATTGGAGGAGAAACTTCTTTTGACTAAAACTTGCTGTGATGTGTTCTTGTTTTTAATTTTTTTTTAAACCGTCGCAAACGAAGCCTTATTCGATAAGTTTTGAAACAGAACCTCTTTCTCGTCAACAGTAGAAGAGAGCGCACCCCGAATGTTGTGATGACCTGAACAAAGTGAGCAAATCCGCCCCAGTGGTTCCAGAGGTCTGAGAGGTCGGCTGCCACCCAAGTGGACGTGGGATTGATTCTCGCGAAAGACTAACGTAATTATAGTCTAAAAGTCGTCTTCTGACGCAAAAATATACGGTGCCAGGCTTTCACTCGTTAAATGCTTGTGTTCCATAGTGTATTTTATCAGTCTACAGCGTATTTTTAGTGAAGTGGCTGTGTTTCACAGTACAGTGGTGCGGACCCCCACCCCCAGCCAGCCTGCCTGACGAACGCTTCCCCCTCCGAAAAATCTATCCGCCACTCCCAGCAAAAAAAAAAAAACGTTTTCTTAATCGCTTCGATTTAATCTAGTGGCATTCTATTAAACTATTTTCACCTGAAGGTGTACAGAAACTTGGTGAGAAAAGTGTTTATTTGTTTAACTCAGGGCAGATGTAGGCCTACGGTACACCTTAAAGGAGAGTAACAGGCATACTGGGAGACAAGTTACAAGTTTATGAGGAGGAGAAAAAATAAAAACAAAAACAACAGGAGCATGGTAGCACATTCATCTAAATCATATTCTCAGCAGGGCGTCGTGCCACACATCGAGAGTGTGTGTCCCGCTGACGCGCCCAGTGGATCACAGTCTGAACAAGCATGTTAGGCGATGCCAAGAGCCGTTAGCTGAACCCCCAAATGTGAGGGTTCCTAAGGGCAGCAAAATACAGGAGATTGTTCTCGGCTATAATCTGGCTAGTACTAGCTCGAGGTGGCCTTCTATGAAATCTTTGAGTAGCGTTGTTGTAACAGACCCATGGCTTTTCCGTTGCGGCTTTTTCGTACCCAGCCCCAAAACAGCACGTGTACAGATTTTTGCAATGAGCAACTGTTAACAAACCTGCTACAGGCACCAAACTTAGCTTTCAGGCTATTGCCAGTAACCCACACAGAGCGGCACTGTCGGCGAATGTCCGAATCGTCTCGATGGTCACCACGCATCTGGCACTCTTCACGTACCTCATCGGCTCCTTACCAAGGAAGACGTTTGGCGGGGTGACATTTTTCCACCTATTTCCTTTCGGTTTAACAACAAGGCACACAGATTTATTAGGGCTAAAAAGCAAGCCAACCTGCATTGAAACCTGTTCACAAATGTCAAGAAAAGCTTGTGCAGCCTTAGCAGGATGATAAAGAATAGGAAGGCCATAGCAATTGTACTTGCTGCACGTTCCGCCAATCAGGTAGTCAATGCCTTTACTTGCCAGGGGCTGACTGGCAGTCTCCATGTAGACTCCAAACAAGCCAGGGGAGAGGATACCACATTGTCTCACACCATAACTGATATGGGACGTCGAAGACACTCTGCCATTCCACTGCACAGAGTTTCCTACGCAGCGTAGCAATTGGTGAGTATCCCGATTGCCCAGTTTGGTACCCCTTTGCCCTGTAGCTTGATCAAAAGCACTGACCAATTGACTTTATCATACGCCTTACTCGCATCAAAAAGACACAGGGCCATCCTGAGAGCGATAGTGTCATACTGTATCGTTAAGCACATGCGTGAATTGTTTGCTTTGTGCTGTGTTTTGTCTTGAACCCAAACTGGAGGTGTAACTTCTCCATGAACTGCCTCAGCCTGGAGATCATGAGGTTCTCCAGAACTAAGGAAAGGATGTTCCAGGGCAATTGGACGATAGGTGTTGCTAACCGTCAGGTTGTCTGTCCCGATTCTTTAACAACGAGTGAGGTGAATACGTCCATAACAACGCTGGGAAACCAGGAATGCAGCGCAAAAGTGCTAAAGCGTGTGGTCAGTAAATCATGGATCCCATTCCAACATATTCCTAATGCGCTCACGTTTCAAGCCCGAAGTTATTTCATGCCTCTCTAACTTCTCACAAAGTGGAAGATTTGAAAGTCCCCGCAGTCGTCTATCTACTGCAGAACAGAGTCACGCTGTGTCGTGTTGGACCACATTTTTGCGATATTTTGGTTACCGGAGACATTGTCGGCAATGTTAGTCACACTAGCCTGCGAATTCTTCTTGTTTGTCTCGTACCAGAATCCCGTCAGTCGTTCTGCAGTATCTACATTGCATTATCGCTGTCTGATATGTTTGAATTTGGCATTGATCGTTGGTGATAGCT
>JAHWFP010203070.1:0-11006 GCA_023313725.1 Lithobius niger
GGACAATATCTTAAGAGATGTTTTATTTTTATCGACATGAAAACAGGCAATTATTCTATGTAACTTGGGTACAATGAATGGGTACAGGGGGGAAAGGATTGTTTCCCCCCCCCCCCCCACAGGTTTAAAAAAAATTTTTCTCAAAGTTGTAGAAAAGCTTGTAAAAAATATATATGAATGGACTTGGGAATGCCATCCAGTCCAATGGATGACCCAGCATTTGTTCACGTCATGCAGAAGAACTAGCACAAATCTCTACTTAAAATAGAGTTCTTATTCCTAGAATTACAAGCGTAAATAAAAGTTAGTTGGTTAAAAGATTGCGTAGTATAAACAAACAAAAAAGTAGAAGAAAGTGCAGTGCAGAGTCAGAAATTAGCTATATGATTTTTCTAAAATTTTGAAAATAAAATTTGTTTCTTTCCGTCAACCCCTAAAAAAAATGACGAGTTGGGACCTTATCGACAATTGGTGTTCTTACATATCGCCCCTCCTAAAATTTCCTCCTGGATCCGTTACTGTGTAAACACTGAGAACCGTAATTTTTAAACAGGTTTTCTTTTGTACCATTTACTATTTTATATTTTGATAGGTTTTCATTAAAATTGGACCAGAGAAAGCTCAACTTCAGAATACAGGGTTCAGACAAAAAAAACCTGGAAGTTTCAGGGAAAGTGAAAATAGAGTCAAAAGCTTCTCTGATTTTAAAAGAAGTTTTTTTTTAAAATCAGAAAAGACAGGGAAATTTGAAAAAAAAAATGCCTTTGTGTCTGATCTGTAAGTTCAGTTGATTTAACAGATCAGAAACAAAATCGTAGGCTAGTAGCAAATATTAATCTGTACTTCAATATGTTCAAGTATTTTAGATATTACTTCAATAAACCAAATCTTTAGCTGGTACCAATATGTGTGATAAAAATGCATTTAGTCTCGTCTGGACTTGTCTCTGAACAGCTATTTTCTGGTATGTTGGATTATTTCAGTACAAATATTATTGAAAACGTTAGCTACTGCTTGTTTCTCTAACTAAACACCTGGAAATTGCCATGGATGAACCTGTAAAATCTGGAAATGTCAGGGAAATTGAAAATTTAAAAAATGTCTGAACCCAGGAACAGCCTGGGATGGAGAATTGAGTTATGATGTTTCTTGTTATTAAACATGAAATATTGGTTGCCTGTTGCAATCCCTCAAGCTCCGAACAGAGGTTTTACGACAGTTGGTTTTGACTTTTCCAAAGCGGCTTGCTTCCATTGTAAAAGGAAATGTTTGGTACACAGAACACTAATTTCTTCCTTGATGAAAGCAATGTTTCTGGATCAATTGAGATAAATCTCTTCAGTTAAAGAGTGATTGACGGCATTCATGTCATGGTGTTGTTGGTGTGTTTTGATTTATACTGGTTACTAGTTTTCCTGTGTGCCGCACTGTTTCGCTGCCTTTAATCAATGCTGGTTTCGTTATATACCATCACTATTATCCTTAAAGTTTTTTTTTTCTAAAGCAATAAAAGTTGAAATCCTAAAATGTTAACAAATTACTTAAAGGAACATAAATCCCTGTTGGCTTTCCTGCATGACTTAGTTTTGCGGCATTAGTTCAAACGCATGTAAATGTTGACAACACATTCATTTTCTTTTTTTTTTCTTGCGTGCGAGGTGATTTGGCGACATTAACTCTAACCTGTGTAAATGTTGCCAACTGCAATCTCATCGGGTCGCATGATATACCGGAAGGATTTATGTCCTTTTAATCCAGAATTATAAGAATAATCTAAATTAAGTTTTGTGATTTATTTTACTAAATAGGCTTAAATGCCTCTTTTATTTATTGTTGTTTCTATGTACCATTCAAAAAAATACATTACCTGTAAATTCTAGCATTGTTGTTCTGAATGCATCTTTCTTCTAACGACAAGTTATTTAGCCCACCAGCTCGGTAACCCAGTGCGCATGTGTCTGCGCACCCCTCCTATGAAAGTGCCGAGGTGCGACATGGTGTCATCTTTTCTTTTCTAGCGTTCGCCGTGCGCGGACACACCTTCGTTTTTCCTCATCCTTTATCACCTTTCGCAGCGACACCATTGGCTACAACGGCGCTCTGCTTAGCTGTCGCCTTGTTGTCTACCCTTCGCTTACTGTCGTCCTTCGCTCCTGTCGTTTGCAGCTTTTCTAGACTGCCGTCCTTCGTTGACTGTTTTTCTTTGCTGACTCTCCTCCTTTGCTGGTTGTCGTTACTGCTCTTCTAGATGTCGACTTGTCATCTACACTTCGCTACGTGTCGACCTTTGCCAATTTATTTTTGTAGCTCTTGTAGACTGTTTTCCTTCGCTGACTGTCTTTGCAGCTCTTCTAGACCATCGTCCTTTAATCCAGTAACTACAACAGGCACGCTGTCGTTTCTCGTCTACCATTCGCCGATTGTCGTCCTTCAGGCCCTTCTTTTATCGAGCAACAACGGGCACACTGTCAATTATCGTCGACCATTCGTTGACGTCAACAGTTGTTCCAAAGTCCAAAGGCGCTCCGGAAGAGGCTCCCTCTCAGAAGACCTCCCCTTCGCCCTGCCTGTCCATCCTGGTACAGTCATCTTTGGTTCCTGGGCTGTCGGACCCGTCGTCTGCTGTCGCCCTTCGTCCACCTGTCATCCTTTGCACCATGGTCAACCCGTGCGTTCGTCCTCACCAACGACCCCACTTTTCGTAGCCTCTTCTTCCAGCATCTGCCATTCAACTGCCAGCTCTCGCTCCTTCGTCCGCCCTTTCGTCGGCTCCCAATGGCGCTACTTTTGACACTTCTCCTTGGCCCTTGCAACCAGGCTGTGGCTTCGGCTCCTGATCTTACAATCCTCTGGCCGCCTTCGGGAGATACTTGCTCCACATTCCATCGACAAGCACCAGAAATGCGACAGGAAGCTTCGTCCCTTTCGCTTACCAGCTGGAGCTCTTCTAGACCTTCGGCCCCTTCACAGATCATGTGTTCCACCCTCGTCTGGGTTGCAGTGTCTTCTTCAAGATAGGCCCTTCGCTTCTTGACTGTTGCTCTTGTTGTCCGACACGATGTCGCATCTTCTGCCCATGAATGGGTTGCAGCATGTTCGTCAGGAGTGGCCCTTCATGAGCACCTTCGCTTTCCGACTGTTGCTCTGTTACCCAGCACAAAGTCGCACATTCTGCCCATAAATAGGTGGCAGGGTCTTCTTCAGGAGTCTTTGCCGGCCATGGCCAGGAGAAGCCTGTAAGCCCTTGCCGTTTCCAGCTCCTCGTCCGGTAGTGACAACAGCTTGCATCCTGCTATGAAAACCAGCAACAAGGCACCGTCCATAACACAGCTGCCTTTGTCACTTTACTCTGATGATCTACCACCACCTGATGTCCACCGCCAACTTCGGAGCGTCACAAGTAGTGTTGGGCGGTATCAGGAATTTGTCAGCCGGTGCCGGTACCAAGTTTAGTACTCCGGTACTTATGAAGAGGCGGTTCTGAATTGTAGGGCTGTGGTGTCAACACCCGATTTTTAAATAATAACGCCTTTTATTGAAAAATGTGTTTTGTTGATATACAGTAGTGTTAATGAAAAAAAATTATTGATTTAATTATTATTGACCTAATTTAAGCTTAATGCATGTTTCACGACATATTTGGTAAAAAAAAAAAAATGCCAACCACCAAGTCAGATGGGCCAGAACCTGCGGTAAATATCCACACAGTGCCCGGGAATCTTCTAAAATTTGCAGTTGGTATGCTGTCCATGCCAAGTGGAAATGCAAATACGGTACCAACAAACACTGGTTGGAGTATCAAAGTTATGCAAATTTGACTCCACTTTTGTGCATTGTTTAGAATTTTACCATTGTTGACCTTTAACTGATTGTTGTACTGCTTTGAGCCCTACAACACAAGGACTGAATCAACGATTGTTATAATTTTAGCTTTTTTTTTAATATTGAAACAATTTCCCCCAAACACACAAGCACTCATCACCGCCATCACCAAGAACGACAGCTTCTGCTCCAGCGTCAGTCACCACCCGACTCATTACACCTACCAGCCTTCGTCGTCAACTTCACACCAACGGGTCCTGTCGCTTGTCTGAGCAAATCTGTTCGCCCGCCTTTAACAAGCTCCACCTGGTTCACCCTTCTTAGCGACCACACAACGTCCTTACAAGGAGCTTATATTCCAGTTTCAGGTAAACATCACGTCTTAAAAAACCCTTCGCAAGCGTTTCCTCCGCCCTTCACCTTTGTCAAGTTGTCCAACGTAGATGAACGTCACGTCCGCCCGACTCCTCACCTTTTCGTCAGACTTACCTCACGCCTTGTTGCTTCCGGCTCAATCCCGCACCACAACCCTTCAGGACTGTTTCTCCCTGACTTTGCACGACCTGCAGCAACCACTCCATCAGCCAGCAGCGGCCCCTCTGTCGCTGACACACGCCCTGTTTTGGTGGACCGCAGGACTACAGTATCGTACCATATCCACAATCTTTTCTGTCGTTGTCAACGACTTTGTCAGCTATTGGTTGACTCCGGTAGCCTTTGCTTCGCACGGCTATACCGACAGGCCACCATCCACCCGCCTTTTCTCTGTCGTCATCCGCAACATCATTAGCCTGTCAGTCTCTTCAGCTCGACCTTCGCTCGTCCCTGTCGCATTCTTTCATGCCAAGACAAGAGCAAGGCGCCCACCTTTTCTGCCGTCACCTGACGTCTCATGAACCAGTCACCAGCTCTTCCCAAGCTGCTCGTCATGAGGCAGCCCCGTGGACGATCCCTCTTCACCTCCATTCGTCCACCCACGCCATCTGTCGCTGTAACGTTATGTTGCTCCAACGGAAGCTTTTCACCAGTACCCTGTGTCACATCTTCAACACCATGCTCTTCCTCCAAGAACCTACTTCAAGCGTTACCCACGGCTCGCCTTTCATGAAAGGTCTCGACGACAGCTGCAGCGACGTGGACGCCCCTAGCGAGCATCTTCTCAACTTGTCTCTTCCCACAATCCCTGGCGAACATCCATGCTTTGGCGGGAAAACATGCTAGGCACAAGTCACCTGTGCTATACGTTCGCCATCGCCGATCACGAATCAAGCAAATACTCGATTACTCCATCACCGTGTGTCACAGAGGTCTGCTCCAACCTTCCCAACGTCCCATCACGCAAAATTGCGTTATCCAGTAACCTAAACCGCATCCTACCTGACAATCCTGAACGATGCAGGTGTCCTGCCATTGTTTCCAGCCAGCCCAGGATTGATCCTCACCAGGTTGGCCAGAAACATCGTACCTGCGATTACTTCCGGAATCACTGCTTCAACTGCCGCTCGTTCAGTCAGTGAGTTTATCGTGTTACAATTCTGAATAAGCCACCGACGAGGTGGAATGAGGCTTCAAAAAACCGACGGCCATTTCTGTCTCAAATGTTGTCGCCAATCTTTCTCGTTGTTGTGAAGTTCATGGTTGAACTTGGGTCGTAGAGCTGTGAAGGAACCAGCTCTGCGGATAACAGGCTTATGGCGACAGATGCAATCCTGCGAAGGTCGTACTTCACTTGGGACAAGATCAATGCCATGCAATGGAAATCCAAACGCCGATCCGTACAAAGGGAAACAAAGAAACTATTAGATAAGCTAAAAGCAGCCAGCGCCATTCTGTCAGCCCCCGAGGGAGCATCGTTATTCTCTCCACTCAAGCTCCCCACACACGTAGCAGCAAATCCGCTTTCATAACGTCGTCCCCTCTATCCAGAGAACAGTCTGCTTCTGGTTCCTAGTCACCTCTTGCTCTCAATTGACGTCATCCACAACACAGCCTGCACCGTCCAGTCTCAAGCTGAAAGCAACGAAGAGCCTGCTCACGAAAAACATAGCTACTCAACCAGGCTCTCCAACCGTCACATCAGGCTTGGCTAGGCCGTCGTCCACCCTTGCTGTTCAGCTCGAACCCACAGCATCAACCCAGCCACCACCCTTCGCGTCAGCATCAATAGCAGCTCCGACGAGGGCACCGGCCAAGCCACCCAGCTGCCCTTCCGCATTTTTTCGTCTCTACGCCAATAGTCCCGATGGTCCGTGCAGTTCACAGCAACCCTCGATGGATTTCACTGACACGTCCCAGCTTCAGCAAGCACTCTCTCGTCCTTTGTCTATTGAAAAAGAAGTCTCGCTAGGTTGATGACATTTTAGGGCCAGTCGTCGACTTCATTGTTGGCTCTCTGCACGCTCTGCCGAACACCAATCTATGAATGCTAACCTCGTCGCTGAAACGTCACGTCTGCACCAGATGGTTTCCAAATAGCGCTTCGAATTGAACTTGCCAAACTCAAGTTATTTTCTCCACTTCCCTCCAGTGCACAGCAGATTTGGCACCTTCAGCACTGGTGCCTGTCGGCAACCCCGAAGCCTGCATACGGCCATTCCCAGTTTTGTCAAGGATTCGGCAAAAGTGTCAATGAAAGCCTCGTGACCCCTCGCCACTTCCCTCCTCACACACCCCGATCATTCTACCAACGGGTTGTAATCAGAGGCTCCGCCACCCCGACGATCCCCCTGGACAATGGCATCGCATCGGAATGGATTACGGCAAACTCAAAACTTCCAGTTGACAAACGTTTTCAGTATGGCAGTGGGACAATTTCGATGATTTCTTCCCATTTTACACTGGCATAAAGCAGTGCTCCGCCCACAGCCGTGCAAAGACTGCCGCTCAAAATTCAAGGGATATTCCTTTCGTTTTCGTCTCCTTCAGTATAGACCTCTACGGAAAGCAATAACATCCTGCTACTAACCCTCTCTTGTTGAGGAACCTAGGCCACCTCCTCCTCTTCGCGACTGTGCTGCCATCCTTCTAACAGGAGTCGAGTCTTGGCACCCATCTTCCGCCACCTCGTCAGGTACTTTTCTCAAGCCCTTCATTCTCTCTTTGACACCAACCAAACCATCATCAGATCTATCAACAAAACTCCAGACGTTGCCTACAGTCTTCTTTTCGTTGCAGCCATGGAGGTCTGCTCCAACCTTCCCAACGTCCCATCACGCAAAGTTGCGTTATCCAGTTCAACTCTCTTTGCCGAACTTCCGTTCTTCCTCCATCTGGGAAACGTTCAGCCCAAGCCCAATTTACACCAAGCTTCTTGTGACTCGGCTTGAAGTATGACCTTCGCAGGATTGCATCTGTCGCCATACGCCTGTTATCCGCAGAGCTGGTTCCTTCACAGCTGTACGACTCAAGTTCAACCATGAACTTCACAACAACGAGAAAGATTGGCGACAACATTTGAGACAGAAATGGCCGTCGGTTTTTTGAAGCCTCATTCCACCTCGTCGGTGGCTTATTCAGAATTGTAACACGATAAACTCACTGTGCGTCTGGCCCTACGACCTTTCTAGGACTCTTCAAATTAATTCAGCCGGCTGCCGCTGGCCCACCAGGACATTGCTTTAGCTACCCCGCAACCCTTTGGTGTCTTACTGGAATCAAGTTTACGACCTAGATGATCTTCAGCCAAGGTAAAATGCAGCCCATCTTTTTCATTTAGCATCCGTCGCAGCTCGCATCACCAGTAGGAGGCGACAGGTTCTACTAGATCTTCAGAACCATTTCTTGCCTAGGAAGATGACGCCCCCCCCCCCCAAATCCCGTCTTATGGTAGAAAAAAAAACACGACAACAAATACGAATTTCTCGTGACATGTTTCCGGTATCACTTTTTCTTTCAATCAAAATTGTCCACCACGTGTCTGGGAGTCTTGAGACTCCAGGGAAGCCAGCTCGTAACCCTAGAGTACCCGTCAGGGTGTTGCCCACTGACTTTTCTGATGAAGTCTACTGTAAATGCTAGAATTTACAGGTAATTCATATTTAAAATGGCACATAGGAACATTAAAATGCCAGGTGCCACCTGCTCATTTTTGTTTCAATTGCCTAACGAAAATATACTTTATCTATACCCACCCTACTCGCCTTTTGAGTAGCCACCATGACATATTGTGAGAAATAAAAGATGTTCGCACGTTGGTGCTTTTATTGGAGGGGTGCGCAGACGCATGCGCACTGGGTAACTGACCGGGCAGGTAAAATAACTTATTTCTAGAGCAAAGACGCATTCAGAACAAGAATGCTAGAATCTACAGGTAATGTATATTTTTGTTAGGCAATAGAAACAAAAAGTAGCCAATGGCAACTGGCATTTTTTATCTTTTTGAGTGCGAGTTTGTGATTAATTGGCTGCTAAATGTTAACATGGCAGTAAGTCCGTGTGGTGTGTTATTTCCCAAAATTTCACGTCTGTCCAAAAAATTAATTGTGAAGTCATTTTTAAATTTCATATTATCCAACTTCCTCTCTCTGCCCCTGGGTGTAACGTTTTCACTTTTATGTGGCAGAGTGTTCCCAGCCATCTATTAAATCTGGGAAGTAGTGTTGTATTTTTATTTGCAATTGGTTTGAAACAGGCAACAAGTTTAGAAAAAGTAAAATAATTTTAAAATAGCAGTAGCACGAATTGACGACGCAACAAACTTCACTTAGTTTACGTATGCTTTATTAGCGTCTTGGGAAGAAGAAAAAATACTTCCACATGCAGTGTAGTCACCCGGAATAATATTCTCTTAATAAGCAGGAAGATAATTCTTGCCCTCATTTTTTTTTTCTGTCGAAGTTCTAAACGAAAATAAAACTGATTTCGATATTTTTCTCTGGCCGTTTTGATATAGTATTAATAACAATAATCCAGCCGGCCCAAAATCTGTTGTGGGTAGGCCTAAAAGAAAATAAACTGGACGAGTATATGTTGTTGTTGTTATGATTGTTATTATTTTGTGTGTTACGGAAGCTCTAGCCTTTGGGCCAAACGAAAACCAAGCACACCGTACCATTTTTAATAAATACCGGACAAAAGCTTCTTAAATTCGTGATAAAAAAATAAATCAAAATCATGCAGATGCAATTTTTTTTTATTGTAAATTGTGTGAACTAGGCGAAAACCTTCTAACAAAACTAAAGTACCACTCGACGTTTTGCCTCACTGGCTTATATTACCCAGGAGGCCCAAGCAGTTTTGTTGTTTTTTTACGGAGGGTCGGGTGGGTGGGTGGATCAGAAAGCAGAGGTTAAAAGTATTTAATAAATTGAAAAAGAAACTTAATTTAAATAATACAGTTGCAAACAGTTTCTGTCGTATTTTGATCTTACCAAACAGTCATGGTTTGTACACGGCCTTGAATTCCTTCAAAAACCTTAAATCTGAAAACCAAAAAATTCAACGCTTGAAACGGGTGCATAAAATTCTTACTGGACAAAATTTTCCTACAGATTTTTCAAATATCCGCAGCCTTTCACCATGTAAGCAAGTAGGGATCAGCCGATATGACTTTTTACCGATACGATACCGATGAAGGGTAAACCGATCCGATACGATACCGATAATAATAATAATAATAAATCACGACTAAAAGTTTAAATTACATACAAAAATTACAACTTCGGTTCTGGTTTAGCATGGGTTCCAACTGTTGAGATTATTCAAAAGATTCTGTACAGCATCAAGAACATTTTTCCTCTTATTCCTACTTATGACTTCAGTACATTCATCTTCTCAGTTAGATTTTAGTTGGTGGTTGTAAAACTTAGAGCACTGGAACTGTCACGTGTTACATTTTCATTACAAACTGAGCAAATGGCTTTGCTTTTCTCACTTGGTTATTGCTTTTGCCGCGTTTGGTGTCAGTTTTACAGGGAAGACAGTTCCGTTTCTTGGCACAACAAATATCTGTATCGGAAGCCTTATATTGGGCCGATACCGATAAATACAGATTATACCGATACCGATATCAATATCGGACTATCCCTATGTGCAAGCTGTTTTTTCAGTGAATTTGCACAGTTCTTCGAAGTTTCCCTCATAACGCTAGGGTGCCCGTCAGGGTGTTGCCCACTGACTTTTCTGATGAGGTCTACTGTAAATGCTAGAATTTACAGGTAATGAATATAAAACGGCATATAGAAACATTAAAATGCCAAGTGCCACCAGCTAATTTTTGTTTCATTTGCCTAACGAAAATATATTATCTATACCCAACCTACCCCCCGTTTGAGTAGCCATCATGACATATTGTGAGAAGTAAAAGATGACACTATGTTCGCACGTTGGTGCTTTTTTAGGAGCGTTCTGGCATGTTCTGCCACCTGGGCTTGATAAACCTTGAAAATTGGAATTTTTGCTGTCTGAGCCTTGAAATGGCCTTGAATTTTGTAGGTGTTCCTTGTTTGGAATGAGGTTAATGGTATAATAATAATGTTAATTTAGGTATACAATTAAATAAATAATTAAAGACGGGAAAGCCAAAGGCTCACAAGAAATAACTAAATATAGATGCAAACCTATTTACGTTGCCTTTTGGACTTATATGTCAGACTGCCTGAGCGGGGAATCGAACCCAGGACCTTTGGACCTTTGTCAGTCTGGCTCAGCGGTAGCACCTTGGCCTTTGGTTCCAAAGGTCCTGGGTTCGATTCCCCGCTCAGGCAGTCTGACATATAAGTCCAAAAGGCAACGTAAATAGGTTTGCATCTGTATTTAATTAAATAAATAAATAGAAATAATTTGTCATCTGAATCCATTTCTTCTTTGAACGATGCTCCCTCGGACTGAACTGGAGACAGAAATAGAGCTGCTGTGCAGTGCAAGCAGTTTTTGCCAGAAGGGGCAGCTGAGCAAATGCTGTTCCACCGACTGTTAGTAACTGTATTTCTTCTTCATCCTTGTCCATTGGTGGGAGGGAGGACTGTTAGCAACTGTATTTCTCCTTTCATCCTTGTCCATTGGTGGGAGGGAGGACTGTTGGTAACTGTATTTCTCCTTCATCCTTGTCCATGGGTGGGAGGGAGGACTGTTAGTAACTGTATTTCTCCTTCATCCTTGTCCATTTGTGGGAGGGAGGACTGTTAGTAACTGTATTTTTCCTTCATCCTTGTCCATTGGTGGGAGGGAGGACTGTTAGTAACTGT
>JAHWFP010203071.1:0-28882 GCA_023313725.1 Lithobius niger
CCCCCCCCGTACCACTAATTATTTGCTTCCGTCGGGCCTGGACTCTTTTAATAGCCAAAGGCTCAATCGCTCTAAGGTGGGGCTCATGCCTGGTGTTGGGATCTATTAGCAATACTGACTACTGAGGTACTGACCTAAGCAATGGAATGCTTTGTCTTGCAGTAGTGTTGGGTTACTCCGTTAAATCTCTCCTTGGTCGGTTTCACCCATGTGACAGAATTTTCATGGAATAGCGGAAAACCACCGCAAGACAAAGCACTCCATTGCTTGGGAAAGTACCTCAACATTGCTAAGATCCAACACTAAACATGAGCCCCTCCTTACAGCGCTCGAGTCTTTGGCTATTACCAGATTCTCTCAAAAGCTAGTGCCAATTGTGAATTAGACAGGGCTTTCATATAATGTAACTGAAAGGTTTGTGCATCTCGACCTGGCTTCCAAACTAGATGACGAGTGTAGTCTATTTGGCGAACAGGCTATATAGATCAGTGGTCGGAGTGGCCATCACAGTGTATTTAACTTGTCGTGCACCAGCATGAAACATTTTTGAAGTTCCACCGTTTTTATTGAGTTCTTCTGATGATGGAGAACAGACTTTTCTCCAAAAAATTCAAGTGACATTAATTGAAGTGAACATTTATTGTTTTCTGCTGCGGTGGTAAAGTGTTAATTTTCCGCCTTGATTGATTACCACTGTTATTGCCGGTTGCTGGTATTTAAAAATTTCATCGTCTGCTTGCTTCACTACTATTACTGTTTTTACCTCGCACACACTTTTTTATGTTTGCGATTCAGTTGACGTCTATATACATTGTTATCCTCTCCACATGTGATTTGTTTTGTCTTGTTACAAAAGTTATTACAACACACTTCACTCAGTGTAGCCATCAATGTTGATCTAAAGGAACTAGTGAGCTGTCCACCAATTTCAAAGCATACTAACGATCCTGGAGTGATTGCTTCTCCTCACCGCCCCCTTTTAATTATTGTAAGTAGTGCAACTTTAATGGTTTTATTTTTCATGGCGCTGCTACAGCCGAAACATTCAGCAGTGCTGTGCTGTTGCAAAACATGATTGCCAGCATTCGGATGCAAAACCGCATTCAGCTGAGAGCACGTGCCAGGAAAAGAAAATGACTTAGTTGACATATTAATAAGTTCCCCTATACCAGATTAAAAGCCAACACCGGTATTTGCAGTTACATTTTTGATTTTGGACTGTTTACCAAGTCCATTTAAAAAAACATATGTTAGTTTTTGCTAACGACATTAAAAAAAAACCCTTTGAGCCACTGGCCTATGACTGGAACAACCAGACTGTTGTCAAACAAATGAGTGGACTGACGCACAGAACAGGTGGCTTTAACCATAAGTTTAAGACGATGTTGTAGTCGTAAAGGTGTAAATATGAAAAAAAAAAGTACCGTTCTATATGCAGGCCAATATGGTTAGCACTAACTCCGACTTAAAAGACTGACTTACCATTAATGTTTTCAAGTCTGCTCTTTCTTTAGGATTTTTCTTCAGGCTAGAATAAAAAAAATAGTAGTTTTAGCATTGAAAAAAAGTAAACCGTCATGCCATTGACTTCTTCCCCCTGATAGAGATTTAAACACTAAATTGATAGATACCAGCTGATGTCTTCCTTCCGATATCACATACAGGGTGGTCTACAAAAAACTGACGACCCAAAAGTCCAACTTTTCTAGTTAGCACCCCTCAGAACAGGGAGTGGACAGAAATCAAATCTAATGAAACGTGAAGATTTCTGTCCTGTCCTGGTTCTGAGGGGTGCTAACTAGAAAAGTTAGACTTAGAAAACTTTGGGTCGTCAGTTTTTTGTGGACCACCCTGTATTTTGAGATTCACACAGCACTGAAATCTACTTAATACATTTAAATCTCATTACTTTATTCATACTGATCTTAAATTAGGTGAAAACGCATTTGTCTCTTAATAAAATACACAGTGAAAATAATTTTCTCCAATATAAGAGTGTTAAAAGTATCGTCGCTGGAGGTAAAAGGGAAAAAAAAGGCAACCGATTACTGATAATCGATCAGGAGAAACCTATGTTAAGTCCATCTCTCTCTCACTCCCCAGCAGTACTACTGTCAAAGTTCAACATTCAAATGCATCTAGGACCGTGAAATATTTGGATTAATAAAAATTACAAGCAAACGAACTCCTCTCAAGGTAAAAATTATATTTTTGACATGCCGCCCAGTGGTCAACAACCCACAAATCTTTATTCGCCAACCTACAATTTCAGAAAAAAATAGCCCTCCAACCCGTAATAAACGGAACAACTTTTTAAACTGATTATACAACAATGCCTCTCAAACAAACTAGCGGCAACAACCATGGACTTTTTTTCTTCTGCTAAAGATGTTTTTTGTTGGTAGTAATTTATAATTTTATTCATACATAGCTGCATACACTTCGAATACAATTTAAATTTAAAAAAAAAACGAATTCTTCAATGGTTTGGGGGTGCAAAAACAAAGAAATTGTGGCTTTAGTCAAATAACAGCAAATAGAGACCTAGTTATGTCATATTTTTGCATCTATCGGAACTAGGATTCATGTCAAGCCATTAGTGCTTATCATGACCTTTACGTTTCCAGACATTCTCTTTTAATTTCAATTAGCTCTCACCCACAAAGATCTCTAGACAGCCTGTTTCACCCTTGTTTGGGCTTGTCAGTAGAGAATACTTTGTGGACGAGAGCTCTAGGCTACGTTTGCTGAAACGTATTCGTTTCGCCCTTGTCATTTGCCCTAGCAAGCGTAGCCTAGCTCTCATCCACAAAGTATTCTCTACTGACGAGCCCAAACAAGGGCGAAACAGTCAAGAGATCTTTGTGGGCGAGAGCTCATTGATATTAAATAATTAATTGGTAAGAATAGGCCTAGGCCCGGGTGTCTACCATTTGGTAGAATGGGGACCCAAACAAGCAGAGGTTTCTGCTATTTTGCTTGCTGAAACCGTATTCGTTTCGCCCTTGTCCTTCTCCTCTAGTTGATCCGCCTGCATATTTTAAAACTGTGCCACACAATTCACATTTCATCAGAAGCTTTCTTAACGTGGCATTGTAGGAAAAATATAACCTTTACATGGCACATGTGGTGAAAGAAAGACGTAGCTCCGACGATTGACGATCCAATTGTTATCGCGATTGCCAGCTCAGTTGAATGCATGTGGGCGAAATACCCCGGGTTGCTTAGATGAGTCTACTTTAGGAGTTTGGCCACTGGTGATGGGGAAGGGACGGAGAAAAGTAATGAAAGTCAAGTTTTAACTAAGTCGCGCTGCGTGGCCATCGATGCTGTGGTGGTCTATAAATAGATTACGTTTACACGAACACAGAAATTAAAATCCGTTTAACCAAACTTGCCACGGTTATCGGTTACACGTTTAACCGTTGCCACCGCTACTTCCAGCTACTACAGAGGAGGACAGCGCAAAGGCAAGGAGCAATACAGGAAGCCCTATTACAAAAAACATAAGAGTGTGCCTCAAGTAGGTAAAACTGTTCACTGTTTAGATGTATGGAGAGCAATAGGAACTGGGCCTTCGGCAATAGCGACAGCATTTGACTATCACATTCCTTTCAGAGAAGCACGGACAAGCCAATCGGTCAGCCAGGGCTTTGCAGGGTATCAGACAACGAGATTCACGGAGAGTGGAGATGACTGACGCTTTTTGTAGTGAAAGGAATGAACAGCTTCATTCATGGTCATGTGGACCCAACTGCATGAGAGGGCCGATCCACGGGAGCCCCAGCCAATGTGACACTCTGAGCATGGCGAGAAGAGCAAGACGACAAGTCGAGAGGGGCAACAGTTGGAGCGAGAGTGAAATCCTGCCAAGTTTCTGGGAATTGAGCCGATGCAGATGACAAGAATCCCTGGCCTGAGAACTGAGAAGCACCATCCGAAGAGCAGGGAGACCGGAAGCAAGACCACTGGTGTCGCCGTGGTTGAAGAAGCAAGATGGCCATCCGGGGCTTAAGGAGGACCGGGCGAAGGTGCGGCGACGAGCCGGCAGGCGAGATAACAGATCGAAGATTGATAGGTCGGACAGAGGGTCAGCTAGAGAAGGGTCGTCCTTGTAGAACATCTGGTCAAAGCAGCCGCCCTGTCTCAACAGATGTTGGTTGAAGACGGGCGAAAGGCGGCAGGCAGGA
The DNA here is from genome assembly GCA_023313725.1 of Lithobius niger. Classification (NCBI taxonomy): domain Eukaryota; kingdom Metazoa; phylum Arthropoda; class Chilopoda; order Lithobiomorpha; family Lithobiidae; genus Lithobius; species Lithobius niger. Next base: position 4,191 of record JAHWFP010203071.1, read on the forward strand.
AGCAAGGCAGTGAAGGCCAGTCGTCGGCGTCGAAGCTGCAAGCTGACCTTAAATATATGGACGTTGTAGAAATCAGCTAATCGACGACAAGCGACAGGTAGTCGAAATGCCTGACATGCCGAGAAGAAGGGACAACTGGGGCCGTCAGTGGGAAGAACGGGCGACTGGTCAGCGCGGCTGTCTTCCACAAGGACGAGTTCCTCGGAGTACCCTTGGAACAAGGCATATCCATAGCAAATTGGCGACAGGTAGACAAAAGGCCTAACGTGCCGGGAAAAGGAGACGACAGGTTTATCAGCAGTCAGAACGGGCGACAGTTTGGTCAGCACGGCTGTCTTTCGTGAGGCCGAGTACTTCGGAATACCCTTGGTAGAAGGCATAGCTGTCGCAGGACACAGCAACTGCCGACAAATGAAAAGGCGACAGGTGATAGGCGAAAGGTGATAGACGACAGGTGATAGGCAACAGGGAGAATCTTAGCGGGAAAAAACAATAGGCATCCGCACAACGTGGTCATTAACCCTTTTGGGTATGAACAACGCATCAAAATCGCGTCTAAAACGCCCGACGAACGATATATCGTCTCCCCAGTTCAAAATACTGTTGCAAAAAAAATTCCAATTGCGTACAACGGAGGTGCAATTAAATTATGTATTTTTGGAAAGTATATTTTCTGTTTATTTAACCCTTTAAGGACTGCATGCGCGCTAAGAACTTATAACTGACTTGTAGAAAAAAAATCGCACCTTCTCACCCAGTTGAGGTACGGGAATGAAACCTGTGCCGTTTTTGTCCTTAATGATCTGGCTTTCATATCCCAGTTTAAATTTTACTGTAATTGGCTGTAAGTTTTTGATATGACTTGCAGAAGAGCTGTAAACAATGATTATACAGCGGGCGCATTCGGGCGCACCGGTCCTTAAAGGGTTAATTCAATATCATCTTTTAATGATGTTTTTTGCTGTTAGTGTCGCCAAAATTAATGTTAAAATGGCTTTTGTTTGCTGAAAATAGCCCTTCATTCAAACTGTCGTAACTCAACAACACCATGCACAGCCGACATCTTGTTCATGTTAGAAAGCTGGGAATCCTCGTTTCCATGCCTGCTTTGATGACATCATCACTTCGAAGTCACTGCCTTTATTCCTCAAATAAAGTGCTCCGCTTCAACGACCTTTTTTTTACCTCCGTTAGTATCGTGAGCTATGATTGGTTCATTCGTGACCACTGCTTGTGATGGGGTCCAGTTGCAAATGACGTCACGTGAAGCGAGTCGAGGTCACAGCCACTGGAGCTAGCACGTGCACGTCTGTTACGTACAGCTGGCTAGGAGTGCGATGGCAGCCGAAAACTGATCGCTTTCAATGACCGTGAATACTGAGGAAATAAAACAACGTTAAACTACTAGCACGGTATTAAAAATATTTAAAAAAAAGATTTCAGAAGCAGTAAACGATGCTGTACAGGAATAATAACTAGTGGATGTTATCATTTCAAGGTATTCTGGGTACTGCAGGTTGAATATTTTCGTAAGCGCATTTACGTAGTTAAACTTGACAATTTTTTTACATTATGGTACCTACTATATTTTAGTACTATAATTTACAATATAATAATTATGTCTGCAATTTTTTTATACCGGGAGACCGCATAGTTGTTTTACTACGATTTATTTTACTGTGGCATGTAACAAGTTTACAGCAGTCATGTTTTGGCTGTGGTCTTTTTCACAACGAATGATACAATGGCGTTGGTCCCAAAAGAGCTAGAGAAGAAAAGATGACATCTGGTCGCGCCTTGGCGCTTTTATAGGAGGAGTGCGCGCGCATGCGCATTGGAATTACCAAGCTAGTTGGTCTTCTGCCTTCACTTCTCTAGCCCTTTTAAGCCTAAGCCACGATATATCATCGTCTCAAAATCTTCTGAAAAAGCCTAACGAAAGATAAATCGTTCGCTCAGTTGTAGGCCCTGTTAAAAAAAAAAATCTTATTGAGTACATCGGAGGCGTACCTCCGATTGAATTAGGTGTTTTGGAACATATATTTTCGGTTAATTTATGATTTATACTTACAGTTCGATCACGCAAAACCAAAAGTCAAAGATTTTCAAAGGTTTTCACCTCTTACTGGTTGTCTTCTTCAGGCAGTTAAGCCACCAGCATCCACACTCACAATCCTTCCAAACCCAACGAACTTCCAAAATTCAAAACTCCCTCCTCTTCACATCACAGTAGGCCATGACGGCATGATGGAAGGCAGTGGGTAGTTTGAAAGAGCGAAAGAAAACTATTTAGCCCTTGGGTACCCTGCTAGAGCCATGAATGAAGCTATTCAGAAAGCCAAAACCTGGAAAGACCCATTGCGACAAATGAAGCCGAAAAGACCCACCCAATGAGAGTCCGGTTGAGGTTGTCACTTATTTTCTGAAGGGAGGAAAAAGGGTTAAAAAAGCCCTGGCCAAAGTAGGGATAACCTGTTTTTTCCGCAATCCCCAAAACATCAGAAAACTGCTTGGAAGTAAGATTTTGAGGCAAGAAGAAAAGGAAAACCCAAACTCCACCACTAGCGAACTTGGGGCCAATAACACTAGAAAGCAGGAAGAGGAGGAAGATGCGAGACAACACCACCAACACCAATACCAAACCAGGTCGAGGACGGTAAGAGCCCGAGAGACGAATGAAGATGAAGATCGGCAACCAGAACAGGAAAGCACAAGAGGAGGGGTGGAAGAAGACGCAGACTTCGATGTTGAAAGACTACCCAATGCCACCAGGGTAGTCTATCGGATCCCAAGGGATCCCAAGTGGGTACATTGGAGAGACAAAACGTCGGATTTGCGTTGCGTTAGAGTTAAGGAGCACTGGAAAGCCATCCTTGAAGAAGACAAAAGTAATGCAGTGGCCATGCATTGCAAGAAATCTAAACACCAGATTGACTGGGAGCAGACTAAAATCTTGCTCAAGTCGGATTCTAGCAAGGGGGCACACCTCCGTGCCTTAGAATCAATGGCCATTCAGCAGTGTAGAGGCATGTCAATAAAACTACTGAACACACAAGAACCAGCCTATAAAATGATTATAGTAAAACCTCTTTAATACGAACTTTAAGGGGGCTGCTAAAAATGTTCTTATTAACCGTAGTTCTTATTAAACGGACGAGAGAAATTGGACTGCAACTTAAAAAAAAAAAAGTAGCCTACCGGTATACGGTATTTTCTTTTCATTCGTCCTTGACCTTCGCGTTTGCGCAAACGGACAAAACTCTTATCACTTCCCAAGATGGAGTCAACTAGCGATTGATGTTTTACGTGAAACAAAACGAAATTCAAGGGGGAGGAAGAAAAAACCGTTACGAACAGCAAATTCGTAAAAATAAGCTAGAATTGTAAATATTTGTTCGTCTTATCCGTACTTTCGTATTAACAAGAGTTCGTTATAGCCGTATATATTTAGTGCTGACTGAGTAGCTGACCAACCAAAATCTTGAAAAAAGTTCTTATTAAGCGGGAATTCTTGTTATCCGAGTTCTTATTAACGAGGTTATACTGTAGTAACATGGTGACACCCCAATTCAAAACTAGACTAGAAGCAAGCTGGAAGAAAATCCTCCCCGCACCACCAACTACGAAGGAAGAAACAGATGAAAAAACATTGACTATGAGCAGTGACAACACCAGCCTGGAATGCTGACTCAAGGCCTAATGTAATGTGAAGAGGAGGGAGTTTTGAATTTTGGAAGTTCGTTGGGTTTGGAAGGATTGAGTGTGGGTGCTGGTGGCTTAACTGCCTGAAGAAGACAACCAGTAAAAGTTGTCTAAAATTCGCAAGTTTCGAGGTGAAAACCTTTGAAAATCTTTGACTTTTGGTTTTGCGTGATCGAACTGTGAGTATAAGTCATGAACTTGAACCAAAGTAGAAATGCTGAGTCGACCGATTTTTCGGTATTCAAAATTAAATCGGTTAATTTAATTCAATTATACTCTTCTTATTACCTTAATTGATGTTATTGTTTGGCATCCTTACCTTAATTGATATTATTGTGTTATTGTTTGGCATAGTCGCCAAAATCGCATCATTACCTTAATTACCATCATTACATTAATTGATGTTAGTGTGTTATTGTTTGATATCGTCACCAAAATTGCTGTGAAATTACGTTTATTTGCTGAAAATAGCCCTTGGTTCCAACGATCATACATCCAGAACAACACAACACACGGAATTCCAATTTTCTTCCCTGCGAAAAATGAAATCATCAACTCCTACGCCACTGCCTGTATTCCTTGAATGAAATGTACCGTTAAACAGCCTTTGTTCAAACGTGTCGCCATCGCGAAAACTGTTTGGTTCATTCGCGGCACGTGACCCTTTGGCCGTGCACTAGTGATGTCACGGGAAGCGAGTTAATGTTGCACAAATTGACGCTAGCAGGAGCGCATCGCTTGGGAGCAGGCGGTTCGAAGGCGGCCTACGAAGAATTTGGAGTGCGCTTTCAATGATCGTGAATATTGAAGAAATAAAGCAACTTTAAACTATTTGTACGGTAATAAAACATTAAAAAATGATTTAGGAAGCATAGTTTAAGCTGGCAAATGTTTTATTTTAGCAATTTGGCTAATTGCTTGCCAAATTTGGTAGCCAAATACAAATTTCGTGAGCCAAACCATGCAACAAATTTATCCCTATGGATCAATGATGGAGTATTTGGACCCCCCTTCGACCCACCCAAACAAATTTGTTAGCTTATTATCATAGGTTTTCAATTTACTGTAGTACGTGTGCGTATAAAAAGTTTTGTTATTTAAACATTGATTTCAGTTGGCCTCTTACCCAGGCGTTCTACGTATCCTATATGTAACCTGTATCTTAAATGTATTCTATGTATCCTATAGAAAGGCGTTCTATGTATCCTATGTGCTCTCTATAACGCAAGTTGAACATTTTAGTGTCCTGGTTATTACGCACGTTTCGTTGTTACAGTGACAGTCCAATTTTAACCCGCAATTTGTCACCTGTGACTAAAGAAATGCTCCAGAGAGTTGGTGGATTGCGGTATGCAAGAGCAGTTTGCAGTTCCCTAAGGATACTACAACCAATCATCAGTAACCAAAAAAACACTTTCTACCATAAGCAAATTATTTTTTTCCCTTATTCAACATCTGTAGACAAAAAAACTAGAGAAACAACGTTAAACAGGGAACGAAATTAAGAAAAATCCTTAGCAATTTGGCTAACTAGAACGGAAATTGTTAGCCAAATGAGAAGATTGTTAGGATTTTGGCGATTTAGATACTGACAGCTTAATCCCTGAGGAAGTAGTAACAAGCGTTGTGACGGAAGAATATCCAGTGGATGTTGTCATTCCGAGTACTGAAAGTTGAAACTTTCGTTAGCGCTGTTTACGTAGTCAAACTTTAGAATTTTTTAATAATGAAAACGTACGACGATGGTCCAAATGATATTTCTGCTCAATAATTTACAATATAATTATTATTACCTCTGCGAATTTTTATACCCTTCGACCGCTTAGTTTTTTTTATTACAATTTATTTTCGCGAGGCATGCAACTTGTTCAGGACGACCATGTTTCCCCAATAGGCTTTTTCAGCAGGAAAATGAAGAATGGCGTTAGGCTCGATAGGGTTAAGGAAAAAGCATTCGAGAACAAGAATGCTTCAATATTCAGATAATATATATTTTCGGATGTCATATAGAACGTAAAAACAAATTGAAGAGCTTCAGAACCAGAAATGTTACGATTTTTTTTTTAACAGATACAGGTTTTAATTGTACTAGTGTCAGTAAGGGGTTTCAAAGTCCTGTTATTAAAGACACACTTTACCTGAAATTGACCCATTCAAATATTAACTATTCTCCAAATATGTAGTCCCATTCATGATACAACTATGATACTATCACTTTTTTTTCTATCCATGTTTATCTGTGCATGAACAGGTGAGGAAAGTATTGTCATTATTATGAGTTAGGAAATGAAACAAACATCATCCATCCCGAGGTAAGGAAAGAATGAGTTGTTATCGGGGAAAAAAAAAAAAAAAAGACATTCCTTACCAGCGATCCACAAAATCTTTAAATTCTGTGGAAAATACTCCATTAGGTAATGACGGTGGGGGCTAAGGAAGAAAAAAATATATAAATGTCAACTAAAAAATACATCCAACGGGCATTACTGTTTATACTAAATCGGAAGAATATTACCTCATTAACAATGTGATCCAACAATTCAAAGATAGCCATAGGTCTAGGACCATCGCCACCCGGAACACCAAACAGCCCTGAGAATAATTAAAAATATACGTAGATTAAAAAGAAAATGTGTCTAGACAAAGAAGTAATCATGCAAAATGATAATATGTACCTGAGCGTGGTGAACGATTGTTAGGCGATGCAGTGGGCCATGTATCTGCTGTTGCCGTATACTGCGCTCCAAATATAGAGGCTAGTGTTACTGGATCAGGAGGAGGAATAGGATATTGACCAATGGCCATCTCAACCAGAGATAGACCCATACTCCAAATATCTGATGCTACAGAATAATGAGTTCCTTGAAGTCTTTCCGGCTATAAGACAAATACCGTAGTATAAAGAGATTTAGCTTTGCAGGTTGCAAAAATATTTTTTAGTAAACAAAAGTTATTGTGTGTTGACAAACTTCATTACCATTAGTAACTAGTTCTTGATCAGAGTTGACCACTAAATTTGTTTCGTACTACTGTAACTGGGGGCATAAGCAATGTTATTTTTTTCCTTCCTTGTTTAGGGATGCACCAAATACAAAATTTGCCAAACACTGAATACTAAACTTGTAGAATACCGAATATTCGGCACCAAACAATTTACATATTCGGCTGAATACAGACCAAATTATTCGGTCCTGTGCTGAACAATGGCTGAATAGGCCGAATACCGAATTATTTGGCCGAATACCTGTAAATCAAACATATTTTATCATTTTTCCTTCTTTTAGGAATGTGAGAAGACAACTCCTCACAAACCAAAAACGAGGTTTTAACCTCTAAAAATAGTTTTTACTTAGTAGTTTTTACTTACCTGTATTTTATATATGCTTTACAACATTGGAAATGCTACCCGTCCCAAACATGAATTTAATGCACTCTGGGTCCTTGCAACGGCGCTCCCCGGGACCCATGTCCACCCTAGGTGGCGCCCCATTCCCGCTTCTCCACACAGTTTGTCTCCCCGTAAACGGTTCGACGCGGGAGGAGGGTGGGTTCCCACAGGTAAGTATTTTAGGCTAAGTAAAAACTATTTTTAGAGGTTAAAGCCTCGTTTTTACTACTAGCCTAAAATACTTACCTGTATTTTAAATATGCTGACTTTGTCCTACTTGAACGAAGGTGTCGAACCCGCGCCGTTGCAAGTCCCTAGTAGCCCTACAAAATCAAGCTGTCTAGCAGGTCTACCATCGAGCACTTTCTATGCATACATAGATTTACGAGTCTAAACCCCTTACCTCACTTCCTCTTTACCAGCTTACCAGCTGCCATGAACCTGATGTCTCTGCGGGTTGCCGTCGACATCACTACTCCCCTCAGTAATGGGCCACGAAAGTGTTTCGTCCCTTCCATCTAGCAGCGTCGAGGATTTCGCCCAACGGTGTCCCTGCTGCGAAGGCCCATGATGTCGCCATCGCTCTGACCTCGTGGGCATTGGTCCTGCTTGTAGCCGGTCTCCCATCCTGTTGTTGGCTCTCTTCGATTACTCTGCAAATCCACCTAGCGACTGTGGATGACGTCGCCGGTTCCCTTGTGAGTCCCTCACCTCCAGCTGACAACTTCACGAATAGTGGGGTCCATCCCCTGTTATTCAGAAGCCCTTTCTCCTTCACCACTGGCTTAGTTCTGGCAAGGTAGAACTTCAACGCCCTGACCGGGCAATGAAGGCGATCCGGGCATCCCGTCTCCAATAGAGGTGCCAACGCGTTTATAACCAATGGCGTCGGTGCTTCCTCAGGTGTTGAATTCTTTGCTCGGAATTCTGTGTGTGTAAGGAGCGTGATTCGAGTCCAATTTGGAGACGCACGCAAGAAATCTCGGTCCCTGGCCAACGCGGCCAGCTCGCCCTGCCTAGCCGCCGATGCCATTGCTAGAAGGAACACAGCTTTCCTGGAGAGATGCTCCCAAGAAGCTTCATGCAGGGGTTCGTAAGGTGCCCCACCGAGGTTGTGGAGCATCTCCGTGAGGTCCCAACTCGGGTAGAGCTTCCTAGTCCTTGGCCGGAGCACACCGAAGGATTGAATGATCCTAGCCATGCGTGCACTTTCCGTCACGTCGCTTTTCCCTGCCAGCGCCAGAACCGAGTTAATGGCTGCCCTATATCCCTTGATGGTGCTAGGGGTCAGTCCCTGAGCAAACAAAGAGTTCAGGAACTCACATACTTGTTGAGGCGACGGATCCAAACTTCTCACTTGATGGAATTTACACCAGTCAACCCATCCGCGCTATTTACCTCTCGTAGATCGTTTTAGAGGATTCACGAATGTTCTCCACCATAACTTCTGCCGTGCTTTGTGAAAACCCACTCGACGTCAGCATACTCTTCACAACCTCCACGCGTGAAGGTGTAGGATTGTCGGATTGTGGTGCAGCGCCGTCCCTGCGTGCTGCGAGAGAATGTCTGCTCGTCGAGGTAGCTCGATCGGGTCTCTCTTCTTCATTTTCCATAGTTCCACGAACCACGGGGATGCCTCCCATCACGGGGCTATGAGAATGAAAGACCCCGTCGACTCTTTCACCTTGGTCAATACTTTCTGGATCAGCCTGAAGGGTGGAAACAGATACCCGAACACATTGTTCCACGCCAAACTCAGCCCATCCGTCGCCATCGCCTGACTGTCCGGATACGGGGAGGCAAAGAGTAGGAGCTGTGTATTTGCCCTTGTCGCAAAGAAATCCACTGTCGGCGTTCCCCACTCTTGAAATATCTGATGGCACACCTCCGGGTGGAGGCGCTATTCCGTCGTGGGCATCCTGCCTACCCTGGATAGCTCGTCCGCCAGCACATTCATGCTGCCCTCGATATGTCGTGGGGCCAACATGATGTTGAACTCCTCGCAGAGCGTGAAGATCCTGTGCACCTCCACAAACAGTGATTCCGACTTCGTCCCACCTCCCCTCCGTAGGTAGGACACCGCCGCTGTGTTGTCCGACAGGACTGTCACAGAAGAATCCCGTAGTCGGTGTGCCCACACTAGTAGACTGTTCCACACGGCACGTAGCTTCAGCACATTGATGTGTAGGTTGCACTCCTCTGTTAACCACAGGCCAGCCGCCTGTTCTTCCCCCACGGTCGCACCCCACCCCGAGGAGGATGCGTCCGTGATCAGAAGCCAGTCCGACGCTGGTGTGTGGATTGGCACCCCTTCCTGTAGGTTGCAGGTCTCCGTCCACCACGTTATCGCCTCTACAGGAGCTCTGTCTAGGCAAATGAGGTCCTCCCATGAGACCCTCGGTGCCCATTCCAATTTTCGCAGCCAGTGCAGTGGGCGCACTCTCCAAGAACTTCTTGGGACTAGAGACGCGCACGAGTCCATTCTGCCAATCGTCCGGGACAACTCCCGCGCGGAAATCTGCCTTAGCTGCAGGAGTTTCTCTGCTGCTTCCGCCACCTGGTGTACCCTGTCCTCGGACGGTCGGATGGAAAAATCCCTCGTGTCGAACCAAGCTCCCAGGAACTCGAAGCACTGTTCCGGGACCAGGCAGGATTTCTTCACGTTCACACCCAGGCCTAACATTGTCATAAGTCGCACACACCTTGTCGTGTCCCGGGACAACGCGACTGCGTCCTGGTTCCTCAGGCACGAGTCGTCCAGGTATGCATGAGCGTAGATCAATGCCCGATGAAGCACTGGCTTCATCAGCACTGTAAAAACGTGAGGGGCTGAGCACAAGCCGAAGGGAAGGACTACAAATTGGTAGACCTTCCCTTGGCACACTAAACGTAACAGGTGATGAACACTCTTGTGTAGCGGCACATGCAGATAGGCGTCCTCTAAATCGATTGATGTCGAGAAGTCCCCCGGCTGAAATGCCTCCCTATGGACTCAGACGTCTCCATCTTGAAATGTTCTGTCGTGATGAACCTGTTGAGGTGGCGCAGGTTGAAAATTAACTGCACCCCCCCCCCCCCCCCGGTTCCTCTTCGGGATCACCCTCGCCGGGCTGAAGAACCCCAGGGTGTCCCTCGGAGCCTCCACCAATGCTCCTTTCCCCACACATCACTTCCGCCACTAATTCCGGAGGCTCGTCCCTCCGAAGCAACCAGTGCAGTGGATCTCTTCTTAGTGGTGGCACCAAGTAAAGTTTGGGATATAGCCCCACTTTACGACGGCCTCCACAAACGGGTCCGTCGTGATGCGCTCCCATGCGTCGCAATGGCGCGATATCCTGCCCCCTACCTGTCCCCGTGGGGGGGGGGGGCTGAGGAGATTGCGCCAGAACCGTGTCAATGTCTCGAAGTTGGGGGCCTATGACCTCCCCCGCAGTTTCGGGGGAAAACACCCCTCCCTGTGTGTCCTCGGCCCCTAGGTGGCTTACCAGTCCCAGTCTGGCTTTGCGCTTGTCCGTCTGCGCTCTGACCCATCTTCGATTGACCCTGGGCTCCAGGGTGGTGGGGGTCCCGAAACGGCAGCCTGTTTCCTCCCGCGCTTCTGTGGGCCGCTCTACCCCTACCTTGGGTTACAGGTGCCTTGACCTTATCTTTTAGTTCCGGAGCCACTGTGAGGAGTTGCCCGTTGAAAAGCCAATGGGACCTATGTATCGGGAGGAACCGTAAGTCCTTGAGTGCATCCTTACATACACCCGCCGGAGCACTTGCAAGATAGCCATCCCTCCTATGGAGCACCGAGTTGAACAGGGCCCCGAGTTCCCCAGTTAATGGCGTTCGTGTGGAACTCGGAGCCCTTACGCATAAGCTTAATCGCCGCTTCGATGGTCCCCAAGTCTCTGTCGTCGGGGTCCGATGCGAGGTACTCCTTCAACTTGGCTGTCGCTGCCGCGTAGGCCATGTCCGACGTGGAGTTCGCGCGCAGACTCGCCCGAAGCACCTTTTCATCCTCTTCGAATTGTGCGGGCGCCACACGAATCCACTGTGGGCGCTGTAGGCTCGAGCCCATGTCCATCCTCGCTTCCGCTGCCACGTATTCGGTCTCCTCGTACGTGCGGTAGCGTGTCGCCTTTGGTGCACCCGCGTTCCCCGCCGAGAAAAAGAAGGTCCCCTTTGTCAAATCCGGTGGAGGGGGTGGGTTAACAGCCGATAGCACTTTCCCTGTGTCCCGTAACGTGCCCCCGTTCACGAGCAATTGGCGAAACAGTACTTGGGATTGTGGAAGATTGTTCTTTTGTTTAACAGTTCTGTCCATGTTCGCGAACGACGTCGCCGGTGGTTCCCCTTCTGCTACGACAGGGACCACCACCAGGGGGCAGAAAAGGCTTTGTAAGGATCCATAAACTTCCTCCACCAGCCACTTCCACTCTATTTGCTTCTTGGACGTTGGTTGTACCGTCCGCACTGGGGTCCAAATCCCCGTTCGGATTTTGGTTGTCATCGGGGAGTGTAGGCACAGGGGCGAGCGGCACGTGGAACACCGCCCCATCCCCTCCCCTCCCTGGGGGTCTTGGTCGTCTGGCGGTAGCACAACGCCTGTACTCTCATTCGCCGAGCTCCCCGTTGCACTTTGCTGCCTCGCGTCGTTACCCTGTGGTGCCGCCGGTGATGAAATTGTGTCTTGTCCGCCTCCCTGCAGCGACAGGGGGGTGGGGGGAGGGCCATCACGTGCATATTCCACCCGGTACCGGGCTGCGGTGTCGATGTGTGTCCCGGACCCACCTGTCCGCTCAAGCCTGTGTACCCAGGCCAGGACCACTGTCCGCCGTGATGCGACCAACGACCGTCCCACTGTGTACAATAGTCCGCATAAGTGTAGTTCTCCGCCGTGTCCGGCCGTGTCCCGGACCGCCTCTGTGTCGGTTGGCCCTGTCCGTAACACGCTTCCGCTGTCCCGGACTGGGAGCGGGTCCAAGGCGGCACGCTACCCTTTCCCCTCGTGTCCGCCCGTCCTTGCGGGTCGGCTCTATCCGGTTCCATCCCGGAGCTTGTCCGGGACGGTCCCAACGGCATTTGGGAGGGGGACCGCGGGGAGTTGCCCACGGCCTCCGCACCCATGCCGATTACTGTATCCAACAATCTCCTCCTTTTCGGTGACGAGTCATCCACATCACAACCAACACTTACGTTGTCCCGTGTCCGTGGCGGTGATCCCGGCGGCGTGAACGAACGTTGGCGGACCCTCGACTGCCCGCCCGTGCCCATGGTAGCTCCCACCGGCAACTTTGGCGACTCCTTCGTCCCAAAATAACTTTCAAAAGTTTCCAAGATACCTTTTTGGGTTTCAAGAGCACGTCGGCGTTCGATCTCCTCCGACTCCTTCTTACGTGTTGTTTCCAGCGCCGCCATCTGCTCGGACACCATACGTGCCACCATGTTAGCCAAGCTCACTTCCTGTCCGGCCGCGTCGCCTGTCCCGGGCAGCTGCCAAACAAAGGACGCGTCCGCGACCTGTCCGACGGCCGTTACCGCTTCGTTCACGTTTTCCGAAGCACAAGAATCCACTTTATTCACCAAAAATTGATCTGGATCGATAAGTGCACGATTGTTCGCCGCCTGTTTTGCTAACTCACGTTCCCTTCGTCGCAAATCCTGCCGACGGTCTGAATCGGCCCATGTTGCTTCAATGGCCACCACGATCTTCGGGTCCGTTGTGTTGCACCATTCAGCACATTTGAAGGAATTAAAGTTACAAACTCTGCATCTGCGACACCGTGGGTGGGGATCACGATGATAAAGCTTGTTAGAACATTTACCCAACGCATTCCCTGGGCAGATCGCCCGTTTTTTGGGGTTATTGACGACTTCCATGTTACAGAAACTTAGTAGCTGCGACCGATCTCGATCGCGTCCCAAACAAACTGTGTGGAGAAGCGGGAATGGGGTGCCACCTAGCGGTGGACATGGGCCCCGGGGAGCGCCGTTGCAAGGACCCAGAGTGCATTAAATTCATGTTTGGGACGGGTAGCATTTCCAATATTGTAAAGCATATATAAAATACAGGTAAGTATTTTAGGCTAGTAGTAAAAACTGAATGCTTAGCAAAACGTTCTTACATTAACACAATTGCTTAAATAGCCTATGTACTAAAAAAAAATTCAGCCGAATACCAACAAATCTTAACATTCATTATTCGGCCGAATACCGAATCACTATTCGGCCAGAATAAGTATTCGACCGAATACCAAATGTCGTTATTCGGCCAAAATCAATATTGGACCGAATACCAAATAGTTGAATTTTTGGCCGAGTAGGCCGCATACCAAATAATTACTGAATATTTGGTGCATCTGTTGCAAATCTTGTATGTTGCCAATGTTTACTGGGGCTAATTTTATTTGTTTAATCTGTCATGGGTTAAATTATCTATGCCTTGTTATTTTATTTCCGGTTCCTGCCTCTGGAACCTTCGAGAAACTTCCATTTCCCATAATACCCTTGCTATTTCGTGGTTGTCAGTGGTAACCAAACCGCATAAAAGCAGGGTCCGACCATGATAAATCAGAAAGTCTTCGGGCCAGCCACCAGCTGGTCCTGCTCGACCCCTGCTAGGCACTTCTCGTTAGGGGAATTTCTGGCTACTAATCCTTTAGTAGGCCTGTTTTTACTGAACCCTTAGTTAGGGTAGCTTCCCTGGTTAGGTCCGTTTCTCTCTGTTCCAAACCTAAACCTAAAGTTCTGACCCTAACATCCCGACTTCGTCTCAACTTCTCTCCCACTTTTGCTAGGTTTCAAGAATCATTCAAGAAGTGTTTTTCCTGAATGTAAGGCTTTACGGCAAAGTCAAAAGATTGATCAAAAATCAAGGTTGCTTCGATTTGACCTATTTATGGGGAAAGATGGGCTTTTGCGAATGGGAGGCCGGCTGAAATATGCAGCGATGATGGAGGACAGGAAACATCCAATATTGTTAGCCTTTAACAAATTATCCTGTCTATTTATTTTAGAACAGCATTTTCAAGTGGATCATGGAGGCATTCAAGAGACTTAGTACGCATGAGAAGTCACGTCTGGATGTTAAAGGGTCGGCAGTCAGTACAAAAAGCAATTCGAGAATGTATGATTTGGAATTGTCTACCTTGCTTTCAGAAGTAGAAGCAGTAATTAATAGTCGTCCTCTAATGTCAGTCACAGAGGACCCTACAGATTCGGAATACCTTACCCCCCTCTCATTTCATCCTTGGTCAAGTTGGAGGGTCGTTGTTGGATGCACTCCCATCTATGGATCGCATCTTTCCAAAGAAGTTACAAAAATGCTGGTGCCTCAGAATCCGTTTAATAAATAATTTTTGTAGGAAGTGGAGCGAAGAATATTTGTCACAGCTTCAATCAGCGCATAAGCTCAATGTTCCTTCGTAAACTTGTCCACTCCAGTTGAATGATGTTGTTCTCATTAAAGATGACAGAATTTCTAGAAGTCAGTGGAAAATGGCCAGAATTGCTGAATTATCCGAGGGAAGAGATGGGATGATCAGATCGGTCATGCTGCAGATGAGCAACGGAAGTCTGTTGAGAAGGGCGGGTCAAAGAATTTGTACTACACTGCATTCACTGAAGCACTCTGTTAGGAACAGTTATGACTGGTAGCTTAGTTTTCACAGACACGTAGCTTTCACAAGAAGCAAACTGGTAAGTCATTTTGCAGATCAAACCCCTTATAAATCGTCGGTCTTGGCCAGAACTTTCCTCTGCAGTTGAGGAAATGCTTGCCGGGCAAAGTTTCGACCATTCCGGAGGAGTTCGGCTGATGAAGAGAGGTGGTTCACCCGCGGACACCTCATGCAGGTGAAGGGCTATGCTCCTCCTCGTCTTCCACCACTTGAAATTAAAAGGAGTTTTTCCTGACATTGATTGTTCATGTCAGTTCGAGTCCTGAAAGAAGTCTTGTTCAGGTTCAATTCCAAGCAATTCCGATGTCATTACGAATGGTGTCCTTCAAGTGTCAGACAGTTCAAGTCAACTTTAAGAACCTTCAAAGAAGTCGTATGAATCGCATCGAAAGTTTACCCATGTCTCGTCTATGGAAGTTTCGTGAAGAAAAGATCAGAATAGGACGAGGACGACAAGCTTGTTGA
This sequence comes from Lithobius niger, assembly GCA_023313725.1. Taxonomy (NCBI): domain Eukaryota; kingdom Metazoa; phylum Arthropoda; class Chilopoda; order Lithobiomorpha; family Lithobiidae; genus Lithobius; species Lithobius niger. Next base: position 19,410 of record JAHWFP010203071.1, read on the forward strand.
AGAATGAAACTTTGAAGTTCGCAAGATAGAGGTTTCCATCTGCCTCGAGGGTGGAGTATAGATTGCGAATTCAAAGTGTACATAACGTCTGCTAAATAGTGGATTAAGGGGTTGTTATTTGAGAGCGCCATATTAGGGGGTTTTTATGTTCATTATAGTGTAGTTTGTAGTGCCTGTATTGTAGTTGTGTCTACTTGCTATTGTTATGCTCTCGAGCGATATTAAAGTACGAGTAATTGTTGTTAACCCTTTAACTGCTGAATTAATTTTCTATCTCCACAAAAGTAGGGGTAACCTGGACGGGACTCGAACTAGCAACCTGGAGGAGCTCTTTAACTTCAGGCACACGCCTCTACCAACTCGGCCACGGCCGTCTCTAGAGTCGGCTTGTTAAGGGAACCTAGTATTGTTGTCATTTCTCCATTGTTGTCCATCTCCTGCATACTTTGGACTCTGTTTTTCGGACTCAAAGCTGTGCTTGTGTTTTCGGCGAGTATACTCGTCGCCCGCACTTTAAGGGTTAATTAAAGATCACTTCGTTTGGGATTGCGCTCCCAGCAACATCACCAGCCTTTTCTCTGTATTTATTTGTAATGACGTCATAAGTTGGGCCTAACGTTAGGCATAGGCCTAAAGCTGCCATGTTGTGTCCAACGTGGTAAAGGGTTATGAGTTGCGTTACCCAGGGTTGCCTACGGTCACCGAACCAGGTTTGTATGGTCCTTAGAGGAATAAGATAGCTTGCTACTAACAACATAATTGCTAGGTAGTTACAGGGACGTCTGGCACTCGTAAAGCTAGATATGAGCTGTCGGTTATACTCAAATCCGAGCCGGTTGGATAGGGACTACTGTAGTATTATGGTAGCGTAAGTCGTACACTCAGTTTAATGCCTTTCACTCTATAGGGATCCCCTGCTAAGGTTAGGTGTCATCTGTTCCTTTTTTCCTTCACGCAACAGCATCCCTACCCTTGTTCCATACATTTTCTGGATTTTATCTTACATTACAAACCAAAGTCTCATAGCAGAAACACTGCAACGACAACCCCCAAAAAGGGAACTTGTACAATGACAACGGATGAGTGTGTCAATTCTTTGGCTAGAAGTTGAAACTGATACGTTGTTGCCTTGAAAAGAAGTTGAAATTGGAACATTGTCACCTCGAATAACAATTTGCTCTGCGCGGTCATCGCAGAGGCATGTCTTAAATGATGTCATGCACGAAGGACAGTTATTTTTCACACGGTACGGATTGCTCAAGCCAAAGCGATAAACTGGGAGTGAGGAGGAGGACCTGAACAGCAAATACCCGTGTGTGGGGCAGTGCTTCTCAGGGCATTCTAATGCTACAAAATAAAGAGATTGGGAGGGTGGGGGGCATTGAGTCTGTTACCATTAAGCATATGATTACCCATTAACAGAACATAAAAGGTAATTTTTGGTTGTTGTTTGGGATGGGGACCAAATCAGTTTTGGGGAGATGATGGGACGAAAGGGGGGAAAGGTGAGGGAGAAGATGCGAAGAAAGAGAAACTTACAGGAAGAAAAATGGCCTATCACAGTCAACGTTCAGGCAACAGTGTTAAATCACGTCATGCACGAAGGACAGTTATTTTTCACACGTTACGAATCGGTCAAGCCAAAGCGATAAACTGGGAGTTAGGGGTTCTATATGGGGAATGCCCATGTGTGGCACAATGCTTGTTAGCCCTGCTCTTCAGAAAGTAAAGGCATTGGAAGGGAGAGGAGAGGAGCACGTCGGTTACCACTAAGCATATGATTATGCATTAACTGAACCTAAAAGGTATTTTTCTGGGTTGTTTGGGATGGAGACTAGCAATTCATTTGCCCAAATCTCGCAAACGGGGGGAAGGGCAGTATTTAATTCAACTACCCATCCAAATTCAACTAAGTGTAGCAAGGGGGAGGTAGGGAAGAGGGGGACGGGTAGGTGTATACAAGGGGAACAGAGAAGGGAGGAGAAAAGTGGGTGGGGAGCGGGTGGGGAGATGGGAGAGAGAAGATTGGGGGTAAGGGAGAGTATTACTGGAAAAAAAAAACTGTCCATTGCACTGTACATTCAGGAAACACTGAGCAAAAACTGGGAAACAACCATGAGCGAAACAAAACCCCGAGCGAAGCCGGGTACTACTACTAGTGAGTGCATAAAGTAAAGAAATAGGCTGTTCTGTATTTAAGTTCTCAAGAATCGAGAAGGATGAACCTGTGCTATGATTGGGTGTTCGGATTCCTAACGAAGGTCATACATTACTTACCCTTCATAAATACAAACAAGAACAACTGTGATCTATGAAGCTTGACTTTGTATGGTATATGTAATAACACGTATTGTTGAAAATTTCCAAGCCAAGGCTCTATTGTGCATTGGACTTCCACCTCAAAAAACAGACGTTTAATATTTTTTGTTGTAGCAGGAAGAAGGGTAATTTGTTTAGACTTATTTATGCCCCATTTTTTTTTTAGGTTTGTTTCATATTTTGTGATGAGCCGTAGCATGGTAATCACTACAGATCACAATGTTAGGAATTTTTATTGTTCTTAAAAACAAATGTAACTAATGACTATGGTCTTTGTAGGGTAGTTATTACGTCCATTTCAAATTTTAACGACACTTCGTAAAACCTTGGCGGGGGAATGAGGCTTAATGGTGCGTCGACTGCTAGGTCATTAGCGCCAACTTCAGTCACAGTACTGTGGGTCGGGTTGCATTGCACCACACATTACAGAGATATTAATCAAACCCATAATCTAAAACCTTGGGTAAAACAATGTCAGAATTACTGGCGACGGAAAGGCAAACTAACGAGCGATGACACAGGTGGCCTTTGATTTTTCGCCGGTGGCGCTTATATTGGCCGCCGCCTTTGAGCGGCCGACTTCTCCCCTGTCGAAAAGCGTGCTTTTAAAGGACAATTTTGAGCCAGCGATCGCTCGCCCAGCGACTTGATAAACTAAAGCAGCTCATTTCCATTCAGATTATTGATTGGAATTCGATAGCTTAATACACTCGAATACAATTTTTACATTTGGAGCGGTCCAACTCACATTTCGTAATAAGTATTCACTAGTTTGTTAGTCCAGAGTTGCGTCGATTCATGGGATCGGGAACGGCAGCTTTGTTGGTTTCCGAAGAGACGCCTCGGATTAAAAATACGTAAACACATGATACTGTGAGAGTTCAGAGAATTCGATAAACAAGCATAAATACGAAACTACAGTAACGCTCAATCTCACAACACGACATGACCAACATCGGCGGCTATCTAAATCGAGCGTTAGCAGACGATGACCTGACCAACTCAGAGGCCACGAGGGCCGCGCATTGCAGACGACACAACCAAGTGGATGTAATCCAAAAGTACCGTAGTACTGCTAACTCAGCCTGATGAAGACAGTTGGGAGAAGTTGACATCGACCTCCATCATAAACTGTCGAAAATTTGGGAAATTGGCCGATTTCTGTGTTGTGAGATAAAGCATTACTGTAGTTTCGTATTTTTGTGTATTTTTCGACACCTCGGATTTGGAATATCCGTGTAAAAAAAAAATATTGGCAAAAAACGTGATTCGGCTGACGCCTAAGATCCGAAGAGACGCTTCGGATCCAGGCTATCCGTGTCGAGTCGGCACAGGCTCATGGTAGATTTAGTTGGTATAGGGATTGTCAGTGCAACGTAATCGTACTGTGCCGACCTTACTTGCTAGCCTATGGAAGCTTGATTGGCAACTCAAGGTTCAATAACCATATTAACACAATTTAGTTTCTTACAGACCAAACTTACAAGTTACAATCTTTACATGATAAAGTTTATTTTCTGTTTTTTTTTTTCACCATAATGTCTTTATCTTTTCAATGGGTAAACCTGAAAGTGCTTTTTAGACACACTTGTACAAAGCAGCAGTTCTTAACGGTACCACTTCCTCAGCATCTAACAACCTGGCACTTCCAAGAAACAACCAACAAAGGCAAATTAATGTTTTCTATATGCCATGAAAAGATCCATTACCTGATCTTTTAGCATTCTGCTTCTGTTTATGCTGTGCGTACTAGAGATTGGAGTTCTTGGAGCCATGCCAGCGTCACAACCCACTGGGTGTTGTGCGCAGCCTCCGTCTATATACGCTTTGTCAGAAGTTGCTGCGTTATCTTTTCTTCTATACGTCTCAACTGAGTTCGATGTGCTGCATACTTCCTCTTCGCTTCGACCTCAACATCCCATGCCACGTGCTAAAGGCACACCTCGGGAACCGTTGGCCAGGATGACCACCCCGTCGTCTTCAGCCGAACTTTTACCAGTGGATCCACCCTTGCTGGGTTTTTCGACCTCGTCTGCAGCCTGTCCTTGGTCGCCTGGAGACAGTGCCTTATCTCCTACGATCCCATTGCACGATACTTCACCATCGGTACCCTCGGTACCCGTCAATCCCACACTGGATCTTCATTGCTGCCAGCCTCGTCCCGTGATCGAGCTGCAGTCCCTTCAGGACGATTTGTTTAAGGCCAAGGAGGCCTATGCTCGCCTCAAGCTGCAGGATAAGGCTCGGAGTGCCGCTACCAAACGTGCCATGTCCCGGCCAGCCGACGGCCCCCTGGATCTCTCTTCTCGTTCGTCCCGACTGTCGGTTACTTCACAGTTTATGGCCGCCGACTGCCACAGTGAACCCCTCTCCAAAGAGGGCATACATGAACTTATGGAAACAGTGCTCCGGTCTTTCAAGCGTAAACGACTGTCGTTACCTCCGGTCCAGGTCCCCACTAGTTTCACAGACGACTGGGCTACATCAACCATAAAGAAGCTGCATTTGTCTAAATATAGACACCCCTGGTTCTTCTTGGCAGCAGGATTCGACGGCTTTAGTTTACAGTCTGTTCTGCCTCCACGACCTTCACGAACGCCACCCCCAGCCGACTCCGACGGCTCAGGTCCTGTCGCCAGTGTTCAACTCCCAGCCTCGGTCACCTCAAACGATATGCCGTCGCGTCATGCACACGTCGATCCCCCGTTCCCCAGCGATCCGGACCCTTCTGAGATTCCTCTTCCAAACCTTCTGAAACCAGTGGAGAACATTATCCCGGACTGCTTCCTGTACAAGCCCTATCTTCAGGCATCCGAACCTAGCAAGAACCGTGGTCTTTCTACGGGCTTTGGTTTCGGGCTCCATGATTGTCTCCCCCGCCAGCATCCGGTCCTGGTCAGTCGACAATGCCGCTAACCACCCTACTTCGCACTGGCGTGTCCTCTTGGGTAATGGTGCTCCGTTGGAACTTGATAAACATCATCTACCGCCTCGTCTGGGGATGGCACTGTCAATCCAAGGAACTTCGATACCTACCCTCAGTATTAGATACGATGCACAATATGAAAAATTCCAAAAACAAATCCAAGACAATGACCACAATCTTGGCAAATTTTCGATAGTCTGTGTTACTGGAGTTAGAAAATGCAGCCGACTATCTTCCTCAGGCACGATTTTATAGCTCACAAAACACTAGTTAGTCCAAGCACATTCGAAATTGGCGCACAAATTTGGCCTCCGATATTTACAAAGCAAATGATTGGCTTCCAATATTTACAAGGTAGGTGACCGACCTCCGATATTTACAAGGTATGTGACGGTTTAGGGTGGCACTGTTCGGTTTTTGTCATCTGGAAGTCCGGTATTCCATTTCTTTCTCAGACGTGCTTAAAATTTGTCATACATCAGAAATCGGATTGCTGGATTAGAAGGTCTCGGAATATTCATCAGCACGGCCTTCTCTCGGTGTGGCGTTGAATAGCCATGGATTCCAGTCCTCTCAGGTGCGAATCTCTGCTCGAGTTAGACACAAGCAGCGTGTCAGTCCCTTCCCAGTTAATTCTGTTTGAGATGTCCATCTGGTGTACTGTGTGTCGATCTGGCTTCTAGTGTCTCCCATATGTTGTTTGATACGTGCTCTTACTCCTTTGCGAGTCTCCCTAATACGTATACGGCATTGCAATCACCACATGGAACTCTGTAAACTCCTTCCTTTGTGTTTACGATTTTCTGGAGCTTTTCTTCATCTTCTTCATATTTTCCCCTCCTACTTCCATCTTCCGCATACTTTGCTTTTGGTAGGAGCAGGTCTTTGAGCCCTTCACCTTTCTTCACGGAGAAGTTGAATCCGCCATCCCGCAGCACTTTCTGAATCTTGTCCGTCACCCCTTGTACGAAAGTAAGCCCTATTTTGGTCTCCGCACAGCCTCTTTCTCCTTTCTGTCTCTACTTTCAACTCCTTCCTTGTGCACTGCCTGTTCGATTAACTTATTGAGACATCTTGGGGGGTAGCCCAGAAGAATATACCGGCCTTTCGTTTCGTGAAGAAACTTCCACGCAATTTCTTGGAAACAAGAACGCCTCACGATCCTGGCAAATTCGTTTGCGACAATCGCCTTCAATTGTCCAAGCAGGTGACCGGAGTTGAAAGGGATTCCCCTCCCATTAGTCATTGGCTTCCTATATGGTTGGTACGATACCTTTCCGTCTGATTCATGGACTAGTTCAATGTCAAGAATATCGTCGATGTACCTTCTCCACAACCGAATATCTGGGAACGACTCTCTGGCAAAGGCGTCAGTCCTACCCTCAGTCCGAATTCATCACAGCCGACTTGAAAATGGACTTTGGAACCTCTCTTTTCCTGCCCCGGATAGTCTTGGTCCCTTCCTCGAGTCTTAGGGACAACGACAGCTTGCTTCGTTTGGGCCTACAAGCAGCCTCCCAGGCCGATGTCCTCAACACAGCCGCCAATACCCTGTGCGAAAAGCTCTCCTCGGAACCTCTGCCCAACGACACACGAGACCTGGCTTACCTTATTAGTCAACGTTTCGCAAGGCTTGCTTCGCAACATATCACTCGAGCGCTCTTCAACTCTACGTTGCTGCTTCAAGACGTCGTTCTCAGCATGGCCCCAAACTTACACGACTCTAGCAGGGATGCATAAAATTCTTACTGGACAAAATTTCCCACAAAATTTCCCTTCAGATTTTTTTAATTTCCGCAGCTTTTCACCATGTAGGCAAGCCATTGTTTAGTGAATTTCCACAGTTCCGTGAAATATCTCGCGAACCTCGTTCTAGCATTCTGGCACATTCTGCACACCTGGACTCTAGTCGACATGTACTCCGCAATCAGCCCATCCATGAGTCAGATATGCTGTTCTGGGGCCTTATTCCCAAACTGGCCCCTCACTTGGACATCATCCGCAAGCCGAAACTTGGCAAACCAACACACTCTCGCCATCACCAACTCTCGGGATATCAGGCCTCCGGAGACCCCAAGGACGACTGGGTCATGCCTCCCCCAGTGGACCCGGAAGTTCGGGTGCCTTCTCCACTTCAGGAACGGTCGCCCTTTCCGAACAAATGCCCGGGGCATGGGCGCGGTCACCCCTATGGCCGTAGCGCAACTCCCGACAGATGCGGGCGCCATGTTTCCCCAGGACCCCGGCATTGGCCTAGATCTAGCCGTTGACAATTACTCTTAACCCCTACCAGTGGGAGGATGCCTGCCCTTCTTTCTGCCTGCAAGGCAAAGCATCACCTGCGACCCGACAGTGCTCTCCATCATAGCTCACGGATTCTGTCCCTACTTTTCCAGTCCCCTCCTTGGACCGTGGCAACGAGTCCCTCAACCTTCCTGTCAACCGAAATCGCCGGTAGTTTACCAAAACATGTGGGGCAAGGGGTAATCGTCTAACCGGAAAATTGCATAATTGAAAGAACGTATACAGTACAACAGTATAACGGAAAATCGTCTAACACGAAATTCATATAATGGAAAATCGTCTAATGCCCCTGCCTTGCTCGCACTACCGCACTCGCTGCAGTTATATATATAACATTAGAAACCACAGGTATATTATTGTCCAGTTAGACATTTATCCATTATACGGTATTCCGTTTAGATGATTTTCCATTATACAACATTCCGTTTAGATGATTTTCCAATTTTTTATTTACACAAATATTAAACAATTATCCCATTACACGATTTTCCAGTTAGACGTTCGACCGATGCCCTAAACATGTTATAAAAGCCGCTCCCAATCCGGATCGGCCAGGGTTCTAGTCGCATTTTTCTGTGCCCCAAGAAAACAGGAGATCACCGGCTCATTTTCAACCATCGCCCATTAAACCAATTCATTAAAAATTCGCATTTTCAGATGGAAACTGTGGAAACCATTCGTCACTACCTCTTACGCCTTGACTGGACGAGTTCTATAAATCTTACGGACGCCTACCTTCACATTCCGCTTCATGCCTCTGTCCGGTACCTCTTTCGCTTTATTTACGATGGTATGGTGTACGAATTCCGTCTTCCGTTCGGTCTTATCACTGTGGCGGATGAGAAGTCGAACAGAGCGCCTAGAAAGATGGAGACCTGGGTTGGGATTAGTCTTGATTTTTTTTAGGTTTATCGCGAAACCCAGCTGGCCGAGAAGATTTGTTGTGATGTTGAGGTTGTTGAGAACTTGATAAGATTTGTGTTTTGTGCTTGCAGAAACCAGTCATCAAGGTAAGCACTTACTTGGAATTGGTTTTGATGTAGGAAGGCCAACCATCGGTTTGAGGACAAGAGTGAAGATTCTTGGGACGGCGTTTACACCGTAAGATAGGCAAAGGAATTCGTAGAACTTTCCTTGGTGCACGAAGCGAAAAAAGTGGCAAACTGCTGCATGGAGGGGGACATGGAGATATGCATCGTCTAAATTTAAGGACACTGTCTAGTTGTTTGGTTTTAGAGATTCACAAATGAATTCCAGTGTTTCCATTTTGAAACGAGTGTTTCTTACTATCTGTAAAATACTTACATCTAGTATGTGCTAAAATCGTTTTCGATTTGCTTTTCTACCCGATTTTTTAAACCCCTTAAAAGTTTAAAACACCTGCAACACTTGCAATATGCAATGAAGTTAGCCTATCTGCCACTTGGTGCGCAACAATCGTTGCCTCCAACAAGCCAGTGCCAGCCCAACAATGACACTTCGTTTTCGGGTGCGGAACAGTGCAGACGTGTGGTTTTTGGTCTGCTCTCTTTTTGCTTTTCGTTAGGGAATCGCCGGCGTTTGTATTCCCTGTCCGAAATTTATCAAAAATTAACAGCGTTGAATGTTGGGAGTCGGGGAGATTTTCCCGTGTGTTGGTGCAAAAAGATTCATCTGGGTATTCACCCTGCCTGTCGCAGGTGTAGGCCTTGTAATTTTTCTGAATCCAAGTGTGGTTTGTGTGATTTTATGGACATCAAACCTGGAAGAAATCTGACCAGCGTCGAGTGTATCTTGCAAAAAAAAAAAAGCGCTGTTGGAGTCTGCTTTTGGATCTAAAACTCCTCTTGAGTGTCGTTTCGAATTTTTTAGCACTGAAATGCATGCCTCACTTGTGTTTGTCGGCCGAAATTGTGCGGCTCTTCTGGGCCATGATGTTGCGAAC
>JAHWFP010203073.1:0-11121 GCA_023313725.1 Lithobius niger
AAAATTGGTTCGTCTGAAGGAATTCTTTATCTTGCTGTCACAAATTACAAGACTCCAAGCATTTCCTCAAACGAAGTCGGATTTAGCAAATCAGAGAAGCGTTGTTACCATGGAAACGACACCTTTGCCAACGCGATTAAATTTCAGCTGAAGAATGCTAAGGCGAGTCGTTGCATAAATGTGCCCATAGAGCGTCAACCCCAGGGGTCAAAGATGTGGACTCGAAAATTGAGAAGGAGCAAAATGGTAAAGTACACGAAATCAACGACACGAAATCACGTGACACGTGCACATGGGAGAAGTCTTCACTCCATCCGTTACCATGTTGGAAAGGAACGCTTACATTTTAACACTTTATACTCGCAGTGTTTTTCCCCAATATTTTTTCCTGCGTAAAAAAGGCAACCAGCCTCTGGGGGACGGGGGCTTTCAATAGCCCCAATAGCCCCAATTTAGGGGCGCCCTTGGTCAACACAACAATGGCGGCCAGCCCGATAAACGAGAAAGTTGATTATGTGATTTGCTGATCCGCTACACGAAAATCTGTTTACAAGTGGGTCAAATAATTCAACGAAACGTGCAGTGTGTGTTGGCTCTGAAACGCGTACGTCCAACGAAACGGAACGTTTAAATGAAGCTTTTAATCGTAGCCCTGGAATATCGTTAAGTCGAGCCAGATAGGGAGCTAAGTGTTAAATTTGTCAGAATACACGATCCAAAGCTTGCAAGCCTTGCAAGTTACAACCAAATGATCTTCCATGCTGGGAAAAAAAAAACATGGTTGCACGATTTGAGAAGAAAAAACTAAAATATGGTGACTACCAAAAAGAAACTTGAATAAGTACAGAAGCTTTTTTTTAAACAAATTTTCAAAAGTGTATTCGCACTTTGCGGACAGCCTGTATGAACTAAATATTTACTTTTATAAAGGAAAGAGAAAAACGAGCCAAACAGCGAAATCAGGCACTAGAAATAACGTAGTGTAGTAAGTCACCTTTATGCAGTTACGTTTCGTCGGAGTGGCGTAACCCGGATTCCAACTGGCAACCCAATTCGCCCCCAGATCACTGACGTAGCGCCTGTATCACCACGGCCACTGCACTACGTTATTGCTTGTGTAAGATTTTCGCTGTTTAGCTTGTTTTCTTCTTTATTTTACAATGATTTGTTTATATATATACAATGCCGGCAATTTTTTGTTTCTGGCGGCAAATATTCAGTAATCAAGGTTTTATTTTAGATAGGCGATATACTATCAATATCCTGTACTAGATCACTGACCACAGGTACAGGATATCGATGAAATTATTTTTGATGTCATTTGAATCGGTGATCCATGAAAGGTTAAAACTAAAACTTAGAATCCTGGGATTTGATGGCCAGCTCCTGGATTGGACTGCTTTCCTTAATAAACGAAAACAACGTGTACTTTTGGGTAAGTTTGAGTTGCCACTCACAGAGATTATTAGCAAGGTTCCGTACTGGGCCTGCTTCTCTTCGTTTTTTTTAATTTTTTTTTTTATAAATCATCTTAAATGTGAAAATTTCGAGGTTCAACAAGGAAAATTTGCGAATGATCTAAAAATACATGCTATAATCACAAATTCCCAACAACGTGAAACATTACAGGGAAGTTGACATGGTCGGCAATTGGGCTGATCAATGGCATTTACCAATATCAATCGATAAGTGTTTGCATATTGGTAAGAGAACTCGACTTTAAATTTACCTCACAAGGTGTGCCTATACCTCACGTCGACTCAGTACAATATTTGGGTATTTGGTTTGACAGGGACTTTGGTTCAACCATGCATTGTAACTACCTAGCAGCCCAAGCAAATCGTCGTTTGGGCTGGTAAGGCGGGTTTTTAAGTCAGGTTGTGCTAACACCAAACTATGGGCATTTAAGGTCTATGTAAGACCAATTTTGGAGTAAGCAAGCCATGTCTGGTCCCCTAACTTGCTCAAGGATATTGACAAATTGGAGTCACTCCAAAGGCGTTTCACTAAATCTATCCCAGAATTGAGCCTTACAGTTTACGTCTGAAGAAACTTAATTTAGACTCCCTTAAGCTACGCAGATTGAAGACCGAACTGATTCTAACTTTTAAAATCTTAAGAGGACTTTTGTCTCTCGATCTCCCGTTGTTTGAACTGAGTAGGATAACTTGGACTAGAGGACACAATCTTAAACTTGTCGTGCCCAAATCGAGATTGGCCTGTCGATCAAATATCTTCGCGGTGAGGGTGGTTCGTGCTTGGAATGCTCGGCCAAATGACCTAATTAATTTGCAATATGTGAATTTTTTCAGATCTTTTCATAATGTAGACTTAACATGCTTTCTCCTGCTCCGATATCATTCCCTTTTTTGTTTAGGCTGACTATTAGTGATCACTGATCCTTGTCTAGCCTGTTACTTCGCAACGAAATTTATTTATTTATTTATTATTTATTTACCGAGTTTACCCCCCCCCCTGTCCCATACAAAAAAAAAAAAAATCCGCTGGAAAAAAGCCAGTTTTGTCCAGTTTGTGTTGCTGTTTTAGTTTGCAGTTAGGTAAAGTTAGGTCAGTGGCCTTAGCTCGAATTTCACCAGGCAGGAAAAGGAGTTTCACAAGGAAACGTACTTTTTTTCTGCTGCTTCCTTTCCTTTGGCTTTTTTCCGCCGGTTTTTTTTTTTCCGCAATTCTTTTTCTAGATGCCCCCTCCCCAGCCTATATTTTTAGGCACTTTATATGAGGGTGGACAAATTTGTTAACATTGAAAAAAGTGAAATCGTTATAGAAATAAAGTACTGTATGCATGGAAAAAAAGATCCTTCTGATAGTACGTCAAATGAGTACAGTGCATTCCCCAATCACCAGGTTCCATGTTAACTTGCTTTGTTGAATTTTATCGGTTATTTATTTAAAAAAAAAATCTTTTTAGTAGTATGCTGTTATAAGTACCGTACCGAGTATCTGCCTCACATATCACGTTAATATTTTTAATTTTTTTTTTGTATATTGAGAAAATGTATTATTATGGGAAAGCGTGTTACCATTAAAAAAAAAAAGTGACTGATTTATTGCGCTATTAACAATAATCGATTTTGTATCGAAATGTTGCTTTGTTATAGTATATTGATTGGAACGAAGCGAGCGAAGCTCCTCTATAAGATAGGGGTTCAATGCAAACTTATTTATGGCAGCATCACGCCAAAACTGTTGGGCAGATTGCTTTCAAATTTTGTACGTGGCTACATGCAGAGGATGTAGGCACACATAAGCACCATACAATTAGGAGGCATCCTAATTTAGACACTGGACAAATAGGCAGTCGGACAAATACACACCCGGACATATATAGACACCGGACAAATACGGCACCGAGTTTTTTTTTCTTTTCATTTTTTCATTGGGATGGATTGCCATCAATTCTGTATTGAGTGTGTGTTTTAATTCTGGGGCACTAATTCGTGTCGCACCGTTGAGGAGGGGGAAAGTTTTGCAATTTCTTTCGAAATTTGTTGTGGTGAATTAATGTTCCAAATTACGCTGCCGCGCTTGCTGCGGCTAACACATAACATTAGAGATGCTAGTGTAATGAAGATGTCAACATACCTTTAGCAGTTTTGAACGCTACGACCTACGCACATTTCATAGCAAACTTTTTCTCCAGCCTCCCCCCCCCCCTCAATTTGAAGGAATCCAGAAAAAAAGGTCCGAGGGAAAAAAGGTCCGTAGAAAAAAAGGTCCGTGGAAAAAAGGTCCGAGGAAAAACGGTCCGTGGAAAAAAAAAGTTCGTGGAAAAAAAAATCCGTGGAAAATAAAATAGGACGAGTAGGCACTGATAAAGTTGGCTTATAGCTTCTAAATTGTTCATCAGATTAAAAGTTAAGTAAATGTATAGGCCTATACATATATAGTGTGAACACAAAAGATTACTCTGACAAACAAGGGACTTTGGCAAGGGTACCCCTAGAAAGGGGATCTTGGCAAAGTCCCCACCAGAACTGCTGGCCAAGGTAGCTTCAGACCTTCAGTGGCTGGGAACCATTCTTGCCAATTCTGGAAATATTTTCGGCCCCTGCGATGATCGGAGGTTTCCCGGATCGAATCCCCGGGTTGGCACTTCCCTTTACCAGATATTTCTTTTTTCTCTAAAAATGTCTGGTAATGTTCAAAATTGAGCCGGTTCAGCCATACAAGCATTAAATTGCTTCGGCAGACTTTACGCTCAAAAGAAATCAATTAAAAAAAATTAATGCCCATACCAATTAAAGTAGACCAATGCTGTTTGAACTGTCTTTTCTCGTGGGGGGGGGGGAGGATGGAACACGTAGCCTAATTTGGTAAGCAAATGTTCGACAATATTAGTATTACCGATTATTTGCCGCATATATATTTGCCCTACGCTCAGCTCTGGTTTCATATCACTCCTTTGAGAGGCCGGGTTTCGCCAAAGATTTTATTTCCCGGTTGAAGTTATAAATCCCCCTGACTAGGCTTTTCTTCATGTACTAGGTAACTCGGTAGGCCATTGAGACGTAATGGCCAACGATATCATACTTTTTTTTTTAAACTTTTTACGATTTTAATTAACCTTGAATCTGATGAACAATTTAGAAGTTATAGGCCAAAATTCATCAGTGCTTAAATCGTTCTACTTAACTTTGCCACGAACCTTTTCACCTCGGATCTTTTTTCCGGACCTTTTTTCCACGGACCTTTTTTCCTCGGACTTTTTCCACGGACCTTTTATCCGCGGACCTTTTTTACCGGATCTCTTTTCTCGGACCTTTTTTCCGTGGACTTTTTTCCGTGAACCTTTTTGCGTGGACCTTTTTTCCCCGGACCTTTTTTCTGCCCACCATTTGGAGGCAATCCATCCCAATTATCAAAAAAAAAAAAAATTTGGTGCTTATTTGTCCGGTGTGTATGTGACCGGGTGCCTATTTGTCCAGTGCCTAAATTGGGGTGCCTATGTGTCCAGAGCGTAATTGCCCGGTGCCGATGTATCCGCGTACCACGTCCAGACGAGGTTTACCCAGGGCCGGGCGGGTGCACGGAAAAAAAAAGCCTCGGAAAAAAACCCCGGAATAAAAGCCGATGGAAAAAAGCTGCAGAAAAAAAAGCCGCGGAAAAAAAGCCGATAGGGGAATAAATTGAAAGACAAATATGGTGTAAAATCATCAACAAACACTGCCTAAACTTAGTTGCGTATGCATTCATTATTCATTAGCTGATTGCAGCTCGATCAAAGTTGCCTTATAATAATTACCTTCGGAATCATTTACAGGAAAACTCGAAAGTCACAAGTTTCCACCAAAATTATTTTACTGGGGAAGTGGTGGGGGAAAAAATCGTCTACTGTAAGAGAAAATTCGTAAAAATCACGAAGTTTACACCAAAATTGACATAGAAGGGTGGGGGGAAGGGGGGGGGAATCATACATTTTCTAAAAATTTCGTAACTGGGGAAGGAGGAGGTGGAGTACTGAATTTGATCGATTATGGATAATTAAAAAAAAAATTCGGGAAAATATTAAGTTTACTCAAAATTCCTTTTATTTTTTTTGAGAGTTATTCGATATTTCCGGCATAAACTTTGGTACTTTTTTCCGGAGCGTGTTGTTCTCCCCACTTCCTTCCCCCCTCCCCCCCACGCACCTCTCCCTAACCATAAAAAAAAACACATGAGGTGTATAAAAAAACGACGAAATAAATTCGTACTACGTAGTAAATGAACCTTGCCGTTATGTAATTCCTGGTCTTGGTCAGAACAATTGCGATTAACCTTGCTTAATAGCATGCCAGACGTACTGATAGTATTTCCAGCTAAGGTCATTGTCCATTGTTACGCACACACATATTTAAAGGTAGTATTTTTGTAAAATTTTCACCAGGTTTTTGTCGCGTTTTTTCCCTATCGGCTTTTTTTCCGCGATTTTTTTCCCAGCTTTTTTTTCGAGGCCATTTTTCAGGGGCTTTTTTTTTTATCGGCTTTTTCCGGGGCTTTTATTTCCATCAGCTTTTTTTCCAGGCTTTTTTCCTGAGCTTTTTTTTTCAGGGCCTTTTTTTCCGAGGGTTTTTTCCTAGAATCGCCGAGCTGATACCCCCAATTTAAGAGGTTATAGGTAAAAATATCCCCGGAAAAAATACCCCGGAAAAAATACCTCGGAAAAAATACCTCTGGAAAAAATACCCCCGGAAAAAATACCCCTGGAAAAAATACCCCAGGAAAAAATACCCCCGGAAAAAAATACCCCTGGAAAAAATATCCCCAGGATAAATACGGTCAAAAATATTAAATGTGCATTAAAGTAGACTGAATTCAGTGGCGGATTCAAGGCAAAAGGTTTGCGGTGCAAGCCTCAATGCCCCTCCTTTTCTTCCATAAAATTCTGAGAACCTTTTTATTTTTCTCTTCTTT
The DNA here is from genome assembly GCA_023313725.1 of Lithobius niger. Lineage (NCBI taxonomy): Eukaryota > Metazoa > Arthropoda > Chilopoda > Lithobiomorpha > Lithobiidae > Lithobius > Lithobius niger. The sequence continues at coordinate 6,415 of JAHWFP010203073.1, forward strand.
GTTGTGTTTTACGGGTGCACGGAAAAAAAAGTTGAAAAAAAAAACCGGGGAAGTGGTGAGGAGAAAAAGTTGCCCTCGGTAAGATAAAATTCGTGAAATCACGATGTTTCCACCAAAACTGAAACAGATGGTGGTGGTGGAATATTATGTTTTCCCGAATCTTTTTTTAATGTCTACAGTCGATCAAATTCAATATTTCACCTCTCCATCCCCAGTTACGTAATTTGTAGATAATTTATGATTCTCGACGTACCCCTCCCCCCTCCCCTTCTCTTTCAGTTTTGGTGGAAACTTCGTGATTTCAGAGTTTTCACTTACCGAGGACAACCTTTTATCCTTACCACTTCCTCGGGTTTTTTTTTCACCACCTTTTTTCCAGGTTTTTTTTTCGAGGCTTTTTTTTCCCGTGCACCCATAACACACAACAAAGAAAAGCAAAATAAAAAGGTTCTCAGAATTTTATGGAAGAAAAGGAGGGGCATTGAGATCTTATGCCTTGAATCCGCCACTGATTTTAGTCTACTTTAATTCACATTTAAACATTTTTTTTGAGAGATTGTACCCTGGGGTTTTTTTTCCAGGGGTATTTTTTACGGGGGTATTTTTTCCAGGGGGTATTTTTTCCGGGCTATTTTTTCCGGGGGTATTTTTTCCAGGGGTATTTTATCCGGGGTTATTTTTTTCCGGGGGTAATTTTTCCAGGGGTAATTTTTCCGGGGCATTTTTTCCAGGGTATTTTTTCCAGGGGTATTTTTACCTAGATTCGATTCCGGTTTAAGCTAGGCTGATGGAAAATGAGGCAATAAGCGATCGTGGTTTGGTCCACATGATGTTTTAAGAAAAACTAGGAAAAAAAAGCCGCGGAAAAAAAAGCCACGGAAAAAAAAGCTTGGAAAAAAAAGCTGATGGAAAAAAAGCATTAGAAAAAAAAGCCGCGGAAAAAAAAAGCTGATGGAAAAAAAGGCCGATGAAAAAAAACCGTGGAAAAAAAGACGCAGAAAAAAGGCCGATGGAAGAAAAAAACGCCAAAAAATCTGGTTGAAAATTTACAAAAATACTACCTAAACGCACTTAACGTGTGTATTAATCGTTCATTAGCTGCATGTTGCTCGATCAAGGTCACCTTTGGAATCCCGAAAGGAAAAGAAGTCACAAGTTTTCTCCCAAATTCCTTAACTGGGGAGGTGGAGTGGTGGGGGAAAGGGTCGTCCTCAGTTTGGTCGTGTGCTAAATTATTCACTTTTGTTGTTTGCGGTGTGGGAGGGGGGGAGGGTGGCGGGAAAGGGATACGATCCAGAAAAATATTAAAATGTTTGCAGAGAAATATCAAAATAACTCTAAAAACAAAAAAGGTAAAGGAGTTCAGGAATAAAAGTATGCTTTCCGGAATTTTCTTTTAGTTGTCCAAGTTACGGATTTAAAGCAAATTTATGATTTTGTGATTATTCCCCCTCCCCTCCTATCCAAATTATGACGGAAACTCGTCATTTCGTGATTTATCCTTTAACGATCGAAGGTCACCCGACCAAAGTGAGAGCGACCCTTTCCCTCACAACCTCCCCAGTTAAGGAATTTGGCAGGAAACTTGTGATTTCTTTTCCTTTCGAGATTCCAAAGGTGACCGAGCAGCTAATGAATGATTAATACACACACACACGTTAAGGGCATTTAGGTAGTATTTTTGTAAATTTTCAACCAGATTTTTTCGCGTTATTTTTTTTTTTCCATCGGCTTTTTTGTCCATCAGCTTTTTTTTCCATGCTTTTTTTTCCAAGGCATTTTTTTCCATCAGCTTTTTTTTCGGGGCTTTTTTTTCCATCGGCTTTTTTGTCCATCAGCTTTTTTTTCCGCGGCTTTTTTTTCCGGTCACCGTTGCAGGGCTCTGGCTCGCATGGCTAACATGGGCGACACTTTACCTTTGCTTGAGGCCTAATACGGAATGAAGAAATCTAGGCTTACTTGGGGTTGGACAGGATCGCAACAGTTTTCGGGTTAGGGATTGTGTTTTGTTTGAGAAATTAATCTGGCATCTCTGGGTTTGCTGTGATTCACAAACAACAGGGTTGGTCTGGTTTGAATTTACATTTGCTGGGAGGATCGTGGCGGTATGAATTATATCTTGATTCACCCCTAATTGTTGTGAGCACCGAGCAGAATGCCAAGTGTTGAACACTAGTACAGTAACGTGGACTAGCGTTGATTGCAGGGCGTACGGCTTCGGATCAGGGCCCTTAATAAAACAAATCAATCAGAAGGATAAAGCGAGCTGGAACCATTACATTTGATGATGAACACTAACTACAGGCAATTTGTTTGTTACATATTGTTACAATAATTGGTCTGGTCACACAACAAAAAAGAGTTTTGTAGCGAGCGTTAACCGCTTCCTGTCACACAACATCATCTCAGCAAAATTCATGATGACTAATTACTTTTGAAGTGACAATGGGTATAGTTAAAATATGGTGTCATTTAGACTTGATTGATTTTGCAAATGATTTCATCAGTGGAACTTCGCTAGGGTGGCATACGTTCAATGGTTGCTATCAGAAATTAATCTTACAACAAAGTTTGTTCTCAATTAAAAGTAACCTAAATTCAGGATTACAAAGTAGTTAAAGCTAAACTTTTGGCTCGTTTTTGTTAGTGGCAGACTACTACTCGCTTGGCTCGCTCCGTTCGCGTCGTGTTGCTCCGTTCGCGCCGTGTCGCTTGGCTAGAGGAGGTTACTTATTCACATACCAACTGACTTATATTTCATGCCCACAAAAATCTGCGCCTCTTTAAATAAGATTTAGATGACTCCGTATTTTGCCACAATTCGTCTATTAGCGTTACCCGAGACTTGTACGTACTGCCAGTGTTCTGAATGTATCTGTTGGGAATATTTGTTGTTGAAACTCGCGTACCGATGACTGATGTTGCGCACCAAAATAACGATCAAGCAAATGATCAGCGTGTACACCTTTGCTAATGTTGCTTCAGTTCGTAAACAAACGATATGGCCTGGAGCTGATGAAGCCTGTTCATTTTTTCGTGATATAGCCTATAAAATATGACTGTTCTGTATTAATGTAATTCCAGACATGTTATATTAGCATTCTGTGTCCACCCGTTGGATCTATTGTGCAACTCGGATCACTGCACTGTGGCTGAGGTTGGCGCTAATGACCTTGTGTTGACGCGCCATTAAGCATCAATCCCCCCTCCGCCCTACTGTGCTGGAGTCAATGACCTTTTATCCGACTTAGTCACCCATTTTCACTACTGAGTAAACTTTTAGTATGAGCGCTGCATAAGCTGCAAAGTACAACAGAGCAGCAGAGCACAACACCACGACTACACTTCATATGGGTTTTCTTTTTCATTTATTTTTAAAATGTTTTTTTTTAAGTCCTGCTGTGTACGCTTTTGCGTTTTTGTGCATTATTAGGCTAATTCAGTTAAATTCCATTCTGCCACCTATTTCTGCTCATGTCACTCTCTGGATCTCACCATCCCCCACCAACACTAATTTTGCAACCTGATCCCTGTTACATATTTTCTTTTAATTCAAATAAATTGAGGCGCGTAGCTGAAATGTACAAGTGAAGCGAGAGCGGAACACAATGAACCACACGTCTATTTCATGTGGGTATTCTTATTGCACTTATTTTAATTTTTTTCTTTACGTTCGGTACGCCTTAACGATCTTGTGTATTACGCTAACTCAGTAAGATTCAATTCTTTTACTAGATACTCCTCACGTCTTTCTCTGGACCCCCCCCCCCCCCCCCGGGACAAGATTTTTTTTAAGTTCAAATAAATTGTGCCGCATAAGCTGCAAAATATAAGCAACGCCAGAGCCGGCCTCCATGACCACATCACTTGTAATTTAATTGTGTTCGTAGTACATTTTACAATGGGTTTTTCTTGTTTCACTTTTTTTTAGAAATTTTTTCTTCCCGTCCTGCTTTGTATAGATGCTTTCATTGGCTTCTGATCACTTCACTTTCTAAATATTCCCCAATTGGCGAAATAGCTACAGAACGTCAAGTAAAAACACAACGGTTTAAATGTAAGTTATGCCTCCGCAAAGCACTAAGCTACTCGTGTTTTGACACATCTGCATCAAACACGTTACCACGATTTGTTAACATAGTAAACCAACCACATAGTGCAATTTGAATGTAAGTTAGGCCTACACAAGGAACTAAATCATACCCAAAGCTGCTCGTGTTTATTACAAATAAGGAGAGAACCAGCTAACTTCGATTCTAAGAAAAATAAGCTTCAGAAAAAAACATTGTTCGTTTTGGCTCGATCCCAGTTTTTTTAACACACGAAGATTCTTTTTTCATTGAAGAATGAACGACAATTCTATTTATTTATAGCGTTTATTTTAATTCAATCATAAAGTAAAACGATTCTTCAATTATATATTTATCAAGACGCAGATGGCTAAACTTACGGCAGGCGATGTTGGTACATACTTCAAGATGTTTGAATTTAATTCTCTATCATACCGTTTTCAAATTCCTTTCTCGGAATGTGCTTTGCTTTAACGATAGAGAAGCGCCTATGACCCAAGAAACCCTCCGCCTCCTCCACTGGAGCCTTAAGCAGTTCAAGTTAAGACGTTTAGTTGTTATGTCGTTTGGCTGCTATGTCGTTTGGCTGTTATGTCGTTTGGCTGTTATGTCGTTAGCTGTTATGTCGTTTGGCTGC
>JAHWFP010203073.1:62660-101635 GCA_023313725.1 Lithobius niger
CCCCCAAATGGGGTAGGGTTGCTCGCTATTTTTTTTCAAAATAAATGTTTCGAGCAGAAAAGACGCCCCACATTCAGTGCAGATTCGGACCCTACACCGTAGCATGCATAATTACCCACTGTTAGGTGTAGATGGATCCTATCTCAAGATGAATTTACTGTCATTGGGAAATTCCGATTTCTTTTGGATTTTGCACATGACGAAGTAGCTATTAGTTGATACCAAATGAAACAATGAATGCACCATAGTCGCAGTTACACTGTAATGACCGCCATCTAGAAATCAGGGCCATTATGAAATTATGCTCATTATCGTTCGATTTCCTTCAAATTTAGAACAGAGAAGAAATAATTGATACCAAGTGAAACAGTGAATATGCCATCATCAGTAGTAATATCTAATGGCCATCGTCGTGAAATTGGGGATCCATTTTGAAATTATGCGTATTGTCCCATTTCCTTCAAATTTAGGATGGAGACGATACAGTTGATACCACGTGAAACAGTGAACGTGCCATCGTTACTAGTAATCTCTAATGGCCACCATCTTGAAATTTGGTGACCATTTTTAAATGATGTTTAGTATATCGCCCAATTTCCTTCAAATTTAGAATGAAGACGATATTAACAGTTGAAACAATGAATGTGCCATCGTCTTTATTAATCTGTAATCCACGCCATCTTGTAATGAGTCAGCCATTTTGATATTATGCTTATTATAGCCTGATTTCTTTCAATAAAAAAATTAAAAACGTGAAAGAAAAATTAAAAAGGAAGTTGCACTCAAACTCTAAAGTGGGTGTATAGTGCATTCTTCTCGGTGTAGGCAGTATCCTACCATCAGCTACACTGTTTTATAGTTTAGGTACAATTCTAAAAGTAACAGGTATTAATAAACAAAAAAACGGAACGTTAAATGTTAAGAGTAAGGGTCTAAAAGTCAAAACCTAGGAACACGGACAAGCTTTGACAGTCAGGGTCTAGGTGTAAAATTTTGTCAGTAAGAAGCTGGTAAGCATTAGACTCGTACTATCCGGTGGCTAGCTCTCGTCCTTAACAATAGGAAAGCAATAAATACATTTTGACGAAAAACTGTAAATCCTCCTATAAAGACTCGTGTGATGATCTAGTATGGTGTACGTTTCCTTCTTTGCTTTATGTTGAAAAGTTTATTTTTTGGTTTGGTAACATGACAGAACATACACAGTAAAGAGGATTATTGGTTGTCATCAGTTGCCTTAAAATCTATGAAATTAGTATAAAGGTAGCTTTAAAGAAAGTTCTTTAAAGATATTTCAAGCACTAAAATCTGCTAAATCCGTACATACACACTTGCCATCCGAATAGGCTAGAATTAAATTTACAAAGTTGGATTTACAAAATTGGCTTGATAAATCATTAAGCAAGTCCAGTGTTAGTGGAGATGCGTTTCCTGCTTTGCTTTAGGTTGAACATTTTTTTTTCCGATTTAGTAACATGACAGCATATTCGCAGCAGAGAGCATTATTGGTTATCCTCTACCATAATGTACGAAAGATAATCAAAAATTCTAAAGCATCATAAGACAATATGCGAAACTTCACAAGAAAATTATGTTCTTAAAGTTCTTTAACGATATTCTAAGAACAAAGAAAACCTGCTACAACCGTGCATACACATGTTCTGTCCGAACAGACTAGAACTAAGCTAGCCACCGGATAGTAAGAGTCTAATGCTTACCAGCCTCTTACTGACAAAATTTTACACCTAGACCCTGACCGTCAAAGCTTACCCGTGTTCCTTCTAGGTTTTGACTTTTAGACCCTTACTCTTAACATTTAACGTTCCGTTTTTTTGTTTATTAAGTCAAAACCATAGAATGCCACTTTGTAAAGGACGCCAACAGTAATTTAAAGGTCTTTGTGACAAGGAGAGCCCAACAAGCCAACCATAATTAATCATTAGAGGTCCCCAGCGTAAATTCAGCCGATCTAGCTGATTCCCACAATATCAAGCATCCTAGTCCTGCGTGTAAGCAGCAAATTTTTCAAAAAAACTGCACTTTGTGAGGATAACACAATCTCCCGTGTACTTCATGTCCACACCCATGAGAAACTTGTCAGAAGGGGTGCCCCCTGAAACCCGTCCAAAAAACAACATGGCGGCCATTTTTTGTTTTTAAAATGGCTGCTATACAATAGAACAATTCAAAATCGTACTAACGTAAGTAAGTTTTGTGTCAATTGCTAGAGTTTAAGATCTGCCGAATTTAAAAAAAAAATGCTCTAAAAAGTTGCCAGGACTCCACACGACAAGATATCCAAGATGGCGGCCAAAATGGTGGCAAAATTCAAGTGTTTTTCATAATTTTAAAATATACTTGTAGAGTAGAGCAGATTTGAATTATTCCTCAAAACAATGAGTTCGTTTGCAATGACTAGTAACTAGCAAAAACACCAGCTCAAATCAGTGGTGTATGTGTTAGTAATTAGGGGTTAAGCTGCGGTTGTTTCTCTATGCTATAGCACTGCATTTTTCTTCACCATAAGTTACATCATCTTCACTATCTTTAAAGTGATGCGGTAGCAGTTGTAATTAAAATAAATCAAGAATTTATAGGGTCTGGGAGGAGAATTTGTAACTCTGAAAAGTCCCTATTGAAACACGTTAGATCCATCCTCATTAGTTCAGTCCGAGTTTTCAGAGGGCGCCACGTGTTTTACCTGGTAATGTTTGCTCATTTTTCACCCTAAATCTAAAGTAAACTAAATTACAACTAAGCTAGGCTAAATAATAATTAAATATAAACTAGTTTCGTTTAGTTTAGTTTAATTTTAGGGTAAAAACTAAGTAGAAATTCCCACATAAAAGACGTGGCGCCCTCTATAAACTAAGACTGAACTAATGTGAACGTATCTAAGACGTTTCAGTATGGGTCTCAGTCACAAATTCTCCTCCCCAATCCTCTAAATTCTTGAATAAATGGATGTTTTTAGGCATAGATATCAGGTGGAGATCTTCATTTTTCAACATGGTTAATTAAAACGATTTATTGCATTTGGGAGTTTACTGCAGTTTATCTACGTTGTAGTGATGTGCATTTTGAGTCTAATTACCAAAACTTAAGTCTTTAAAGTGCTGCAGTAGCCGTTCTAATTAAGATAATCGGATATAATTAGGCTTAGATGAAAGGAGGAGATGTATGTTTTCCAACAAGGGTCATTAAAACGATTTATTGTAATTAGGGGCTATGCTACGGCAGTTTATCTACGGTATAGCACTGCGCTTTTTGCGTCTATTTCCATAAGTGACATCTTTAAACTGCTGCAGTAGCCGTTCTAATTAAGATAAATGGCTACTCGGGTGTCATCAGCTCCGCTGTCGACAAAATGGAGTGAAGCGATTTTATTCAAACGTCAAAATCGGAAGACGAAAAGAGAAAAATATCTTCAATTTGGTTTATTACCGATCTATCTGAAACGCCGCCTGTTTAACATCAACAATCAATCTTTTAACAATCGGATGCCTTTAACAATTAGTAACAGCTTCGCATCTCGCTGTTGTTTGGATTTTGACTCTTGCTATTGGTCCATTTTGTCACCCTGATGGTTCCTCAACCCCATGTCCGATTCCGGATTTTTCTTTTGATAAACCTTGTCCAAAATTCCCATACTACTGCATGCAAAGTGTGGTTTGGATATTCCTTGTGGTTTTCGCGTGATGTGCGGTCTAAGATTATTTGGACTGTCTTCATTGCGGAGCTACGCTCGGCCTTCGACCCCGCTTCGCTCCAATAATTAGACTTAGATGAAAGATGGAGATGAATCTTTTCCAACAAGCGTCATTAAAATACATCCATTAATCATAATTAGAACTGCCGCCGCATCACGTTAAAGAGGTAACTTAGAGAGAATAATTGCTGTAAGCATTGAACTACAGCACAGATAAACACTTTTAACTTATCTCCTAATCACGAAAACCGTTTTTATTACCCATGTTGGAATACACATTTTGCCACCTTTCATATAATCCTAATTACATCCATTTATCATAATTAGAACTATCACCGCGTCACTTTAAAGATGTAACATAAGGTGAAATGAAGAAGACATCATGAGGCTACACCATATAGCAAAAAAGTTGTAGCTTTTCCCCTAATTACGACAATCCGTTCTAATTACCCTTATTCGAAAATATACATCTCATCTTTCATCTAAGCCTAATTATATCCATACATTTTAATTAGAACGGCTACAGCAGCAGTTTAAAGAAACTTGTGGTAAATAGACGCAAAAAGCATACAACTACAGTGTAGATAAACTACCGTAGCTTAGCTCCTAATTACAATTAAACATTTTAATTGCCTTCGTTCCAAAATACTTCTCCATTTTACTTACACCTATTTGTCTTAATAAGAACGGCGACTGCACCAGTTTAAAGATGTAACTTGGGGTAAATAGACGCAAAATGTATACCACTACAGTGGAGATAAACTGCCGTAGCTTAGCTCCTAATTACAGGAAAATGTTTTAATTGCCCATACTAGTAGTAGGGAAATACCTTTTGGACAGAGAGAATCACCAAAAGGTCAAAAGTCACCGGAATTGCTGCCATCTTGGTCAAGACCATCATTTTGAAAGGTCATGAAGTCACATCCGGTCCACCATTTTGAATGATGCCACAACCTGTCTTTAAAGGGACCAGAAGTGCCTCCATTTTGAATGTCACTTCCTGTAAGTCTTTGGCCGTTTTTTTTTTTTGGGGGGGGGGGGGAAGGAGTTATGGGAGGAAAAAACGCGAGAGGACGACTTGACTCAAAACTTTATCCTCTTTCATTTCGATCTGTACGACTTTTCCCGTGGAAGTGACCATTTAGGCCCCGCGTACAGTAGGTCACAGTAGGGTACTTAGAAAAAAAAATGAGTAACCCATGTTGGACTTGATCCAGAGACCAATTTTGGATATTTGTTTCTTCTTTTAATTGGTCGGAGGGCCCAATCTCTGCTGCCAAACTGTACGTGGCTTTCCTTCCCTATGGGCTAAAGGTTAAAATAGCCGGGCGTTTCCTTTTTACAGTTCATAGTGCGCGTGTAAGACCGTCATTAGCCAAGAGGTTGATTTATAAACATTACTATTGCAGATTTTACGTGCGCAACTCATTCATACATACACGCACATGTATACACACTGGATGGAAGTTTAGGATAGAAAAGTGAGGAGTGGGATGAGATTGCGTAAGGTAGGTCAACTACGGGGTATAGTAGGGTACGGTAGGGGTAGAATTTCCTAATTTCTTCTCCTTTGCAGCATATTGTTCCCGTCTCGTTTTATTTGTTGCTGCCTTCTGTTCCTCCATCTTCCTCTTTCTGCCTCTGCATGGTTTTGGCTACTTTTACTTCTCTCACTTTCCCCTCCGATTCGTGATAAAGTTTCCGTTTCTGCGACGCATCCTGCTTTCTTCTTGCTAACTTCTCTTCGCTCGTGGGGGTGTCTCTCTCCTGTTCCACCAAACGCTTCCTCGCCTTTCTTTCCTCCGCCCACCCGATTGGATTGTTCTGCCTTCTCTGACGGTTCTTCTCCAACTCCTATTTGCATGATGCTTTCGCATCCTCCTCCTCCTTAACCGCATCGACTTCGGCGTGGGCTCGGACCCCAGCAGCAACGCTCGCCAACTCCTCCATCTCCTCATCACTCACTATGTCCATGTCGGAGTAGAAGTCGTCCGCGTACTCCTACCAGGTTCCGGACTCCACGTGGACGATTGCTAGGGTGTTTTCTCCGTCGTCACGGATGAACCTCTTATCATCGTACGGTGAGATGAGGGACTTCGTCACTTTCACCATGGACAACACGTGTCCGCTGCTGGTGATCTTACTCCAGATGGCAAGTCGCTGACAATGCCACCGTGTAATTCTAGAAGGCCAAGTGCTTCCTCACGAACAGTTTCTTGAGTCCTTTGCTTTTTTCGATTCAGAGTACGGGGTCTTGATGGCATACATCTTGGCACGTAGCCCAACGAATTCCTGAATCGGGACGCCACCATCTCATCTTTCATTTTCCCCAACACTTGCTTGTTTGTGTTGGAGAAGAGAGGGTGGTTCCGAGGATAAATGCTCGTGTCAAAACGCCTCGCGTCATGATGCATGTCATCGTACACGTAATCCGTCCACACACAGTAGCAGAGGCTGTCAGCATTCGTAAATATTAGTTCGGCACGATTCCCGTACTTTGGTTTTATGTAGTTATAATGGAACTCGTGCACGGTGAGCTTGCTGAGATCCAGTATGGAAAAACTCGAATAGGTTGGGAGATCTCACCAGACCTGTCGCATCCGCAGGTTGAGGTGAACGAGACCTTTGTGGAAGATCTTGAAGGAGCCCACGAAAGGTGTACTTCATCGCCGGCTCGGAGTCGGTGCAGAGCTTGACATTGAGACGCTTCTGTTTGTTTTCTAGGGTCTTGCCAAACACAGAGTTGTTCAGGAGCTTAAAGTACTCTTTTTCGAATGGAGTGGATGCCTGCTGCCTCCTCTCGGTGTTGGCGAGGATGTACGGTTTCAACCACGGTTTTTTGTTAAAGGCGAGGATCCTATGGATGTGTCGGAGAACCAAACCGTGGCGGAGATAAAACTTTAGGTTACGGTAGTGTACAACGTACCGGAGTTTGTGAAGGAGGTTTGGAACCAGCTCCGTTTGGAACAAGGATTCGTTGTACTTGCGTTGAAGTGGGGTAATGAGGTCGAGCCATTGGTAGCTGCCCCTGCGCGTGAACTCGCGCCACATAGCCGTCTTCAGGGTCCGGTTGAAGCGTTTGACCACACTAGCCTTGGTCTCGGAAAAGGAGCGGTAGTGGTTGATACCGTACCGTTTCGTCAGGGATGCGAACCGGGAGTTGAAGAATTCCTTCCCCTCGCAGGTGTCTGGCCTAGATGAGACCAGCATTTTCTCGAATGCGGTCGCAACGTCTCCCATACTCTTGGATTTGACGGATTCCGCCCGGGCGAACTTACTATACGCGTGTATCTGCGTGAGCAGGTAGTTGTATCCCTCGTTAACGCCCGAGTATGCGATCATTTCCACGAGATCGATTTGCCACAAGTCATCGATGCCGAGGGACTTCGTTCTACATCTCGGGTATCGACACCTAGCTGGTTTGTGCAGCTCTTTGACTAACGTATCCATTCCACTCCTTTATTCATTTATTCTTTTTATCGGGTTTGCCCCATCCCCAACTTGACCTTAATCTTCATCGCACCGGCAACACCCACAGCGGCCGCCTTCTCACCATAGTTGTGCGGCCGCCTTCTCACGGTGTTCGACAGCAGTATACTCCGAGTCGCGGAAGCTAACTCTTTGTCGGCTCAGTGTTGGTGTTCCAGATCGGAGCTGGTGGCGTAGGCTAGGTCGTGTCGTTTGCAAGCTTTGTCTAGAGCGTTTATACCAACGTCTTCCTAGCCAGTCTCTTGGTGAGTTTTGTACCGGGTCCGCAGTACCTGTACCCGGGGATGTGGAGTTCTACCGGTAGTTTATCGATGATCTTGTTAAACAGACCCCACATTTCTTGCCCTACTTCCAACCCTTCTGGAACTGGGCTTTCTTGGTCCCACAGTCCATGCATTTGCCTTTCAACAACAGCCGGTTATTCGAAGTCGTTACGAGGTTGGAGTCGCGGGTGTCGGTGTCTCATTTACACTTCAAGCAGTACATGTTTAAAAGGTGTTCATCTCTTTATTAAACTGAATAAAGGCTTAAATAATGAAACTCGTCAATTACGACAACCTCAGCGAAACTGTTGGGAAGATCAAGACACCTCGTAGTAAGCTTAGATTTCCCGATTCGCTACAGTGCATCGTCTGCGGTCCGGCCGGGTGCGGCAAGACAAATCTCATCCTCAACCACCTCTGCAACGAGGGCTGGTAAGAATAAGACAGACTCTACGTGTGCTCCAAGACCCTGTTTCAGACTAAGTACGAGAGGCTGAGGCAGGCCTTCGACGAGACCTGCCCGGAAGTCGCGCTGTTCTGCTTTAACAACGAGGAGGTACCGCTACCCGAGGAGCTTCTAGACCCCAGCGGGAAGACCGTATTCCTCTTCGATGACTGCATGATTGAGAAACAGGACAGGATCGAGCAGTACTTTGCCTACGGTCGGCACGCCAATGTGGACGTGTTTTACCTGTGCTAGACATACAGCAGGATACCGAAGCGGGTTGTCCGAGACAACGCGAACGCCCTGATTATCTTCAGGCCAGACGACGCCAATCTCAGGCATGTCTACAACAACCACGTCGGGTGTGACGTGAGCTTCGAGGAGTTTAAGCAGACCTGTGGGGAGTGTTGGAAATCCGACCCGCACGGATTTCTAATGATCGACAAGCCCAAACCCTTGAGAGAAGGGACGTACAGACGCATATTGGATTGAGTTTGTTACCCGATGTCGACGTTGACGAGAACGTGTGTGTTTGGGTTGACGAGAACGTACGTCTGGGTTGATGAGGACGTGACTTTGGGTTGATATGGACGTGCGATGTTTTCCGACAATGAAAAACCATGACAACTCAGCAACGCCCTGACCAGTTCTCCAAACAGTTCGAAGCTTTAAGACAGTGTCTCAAACGAAAATTGCTCGACGCAAAACTCGAAAGGGCCACCGAGTCAGAACACCTGACAAAGATTTTCAAACCGATTGTGGACCCCATCCGAGAGCAGACCAAACTCCAAGCGATAGACAGCAAGGAGGCGACCGCTCAAAGACAGCTCCAGATCAAAGAGCTGCTGGCTATCGAAGCCAGGCAACAGAGACAACACGTGCAGCACGGGGAAAACTTCGGAACATTCAGAGGGCTTTGGAAGCCGCGACCGGTCCCCGCTGTAATAGGGAGGAAGATGGAGGAGATACGGAAGACTCGGAATCCGAGCTGGCTTTTACTGCCGGGGCGATGAGACGGTTATCTAGCTCTATGTGGGCACTAACCCCCACCTCGCTCAGGCAAATCGAAGCCATGACTCCGAGCGCTCGAATGAGATACTTGGAGGAAGAGACTTCTTTACTCGACACCGTACAACTAGGACCGCTAGCTACCGAGTACCTGAGCATGTTCACCACTAGGAAAAAAAATTCTATGGAAAAGTGTCTCTTAAAGGTTCTGATTACGGAACTTTCGTCGAAAGGATAACTCAAAATAAGCCCAGTCTCCGTCGACCGCTTCTATATCCCACCAACGGCGTGCCTTGTCAACAAGGTGAACGGGAATCCATCTACGCAAACAGATTTGGGGGGGGGGGCTTGTTTAATGATTGCATGACGATTTCAAAATCACGAATAAAATTGTTGCGGAATAATCGCGATCCTCACCATTAAATTTTCAAAGGTTCACCTTTGGAGCCCAATTTTTCTGAAAACCAAAATCCATCGAGTGGAGGGCGGTAACAGGTGTGACCCTAATAGGGTGGGGGGTGAACCTTTCTCAACATGACGTCGATCTTCAGCAGTCACAAGGCGCAAATAATAACTCTTAGGAAATGTAATGTACTCTGGCAATCGACAATCGTCCTGGGGCACAGGTACAGGTTGTGGTGGGGAGGCGGGGTTGGCAAAATATGAACCAAAATCGTCGTCAAATGGCGATGCGGTTTTAGCTTTGGGAGGAACAGGGTTGCGGGGAGGAGAAAAACGATAACCCCCAAAAGGATCATTAATTACCATCTCAAGTTTATTATTATCAACCTTATTACCTTTAAAGGTAGAAATTCTATCTGAAGTAGAATCAAAATCAAACAAGTCCGCAACTGTGCGCAAAGCACCGTTATTTGGAGGCTCCAATGCCCTTTGAAAACCGAAAGTGCGTAGGGGGTGGGGGAGCTTGCTTATGAGATTGATTCAACACAAAATCAGTGGTCTGCACATTTAACTGAGTCATTGGAACTCGATTATCCTCAAAATTATCAAAACTTTCAGGAACGCATTTCAGGAATCCAAGGACCAACCTTTACTTGCGAGCAATCAGACACTCTAGGATTTGAAATGTGGTCAGGACCGTCATAGAATCATGAGACATTCTTGTGATACGCCTACGGTTATGGCCTGTCACATTACCTTTGTTGGTGTACTCAAGAATAGCTTCAGCACGCTGCAGCAAAGCACTTTCGTCGGCTAGCGAATCCATCGACTGCTCATCGATGTCCGACATCATGAAAAATAGCAACCAGCAAATTTTTCCCAAAAAAGTTCAAATAATGACTTCGCTAGCAAAAGATACCTAAAACACTGTTAATTGCAGAATGCAAAGAAATTCCCAACGAAGGCAAAAAACTTCACCTTACCGGAAAAAAAATTTTCCCTTTTTTTTTTTTTTGCAAAACCAAGAATACGCAGGTTAACCTATTTAAGTAAACACAGAATCTTATTTACCGCACTTAATGAGCTACGCTAGTTTAAATTCCAAGTTGTTTTAATTAGAACAAGGGGAATTAGAAATAAACAAAATTAGGCTAGTGCATGTTAGTTCAGGCATCAGGATGACCGTGATTAATTAAGCCGCTAAACGTTTAAACCTTCTAACAATCCTTCAGATTACAGCAAAAACAACGCTACAAGTTGTTGGACCCTCCAATTGGACCCTACAATTTTTTTACCTACCCAGCAACGGAAATGTCGCGTAGCAATGAAAGGAGAAAAAAAAAACATCCGTAAATAAACTTCAAATGCCTTAAACCTATTTTTTTTTTTTGCGAGGCAAAATTGGATGGTCTTATGCAACAAAGTACCAACCCTCCACAAACCCAAATCTCAGAAATCCTGTTTAAAGTTTGGTGTCATTGATTAAAATATACATCCTTCCCATACGTTATTGCAGTTTCTTTACAACACACATTAAATCTTACTGACCAAGTACATATTCATCACGACTTTTTTTTTTTCAAACTCATCTCCCAATAGTGGCCCTGCACCTTGGTACTTTGTTGCAAAGTTCTTAAACTGGCTAAAGTCATTTTGCAATAACGAAACTGTGGTTTGGCTCAGTGTTGCGTATTGAAACTTTTTGGAATAAATCATGAAACTGTGGGTTGGTTCAATGTTGTTTAATAAAAAATAAAAAATAAATATGGCAAAATACAGCAGGTTTCATTCAGAGGATAAACGAGGCTTCATTCATCGTCAAGTTCGAAATCCAAATCTCCATCGAAGCCATCTACATCATCAACAATGTTCTCATCCACTAAAAAGTTATCACAGAAAACTTTAACTTCAGAAAGTATTAAATTCATTATGCTTTTCATGTCATTCATGTCATCCACTAAAAAGTTATCACAGAAAACTTTAACTTCAGAAAGTATTAAATTCATTATGCTTTTCATGTCATTCAGCTTTAGACCAGATATACGCTGCACATTCGGCCAAAGTGGGGGTAATGCAGAGTGGAAGCTGACTGCAGTATTGGTGGTGGTCCTTTATACCGATTTCACACGTAATAATTCGTCGCGTGTTGTGGCCGTACCGTACCGTGCCGCTCCAAGCCGCTCTGCACCACGGCCACGTTCCCAGCGCGACTTGATTTCACACGTAATAATTACCGAAACGTGGCCGGCCACGTTTTTCGACTGCCCTCTGACGGTCAAGCTTGGAACCCAACTACGGAAATTAAAGCAGACCGAAGTGAAATTACGGCAAATATTGTTCGTTTGGCCACCTCAACCGAGTGCGGGAAAAAAAAATTGAAAAAAATGTTTTAAGGAAGATATAAAGATAACTGTCGTTTTTGTTTTGTTTTTCCTGTTGTTGTTAAATTATAGGTTAGGTTAGTCGCATGTCAAAAAAATTCAAGGCAAATTTTGGCATTTTAGTTCATAAAAACTGTTTTAAACTGATTTTTAACCAAGAGTTACCACAATTGTTTTTGTAGCGGAAAAAGTTTTTTGGCTACAATATAGGCAAAAAGTATAAAAAAAATAGAGAACCGTACGTCGGAAGGAAAAAAAGTAGAAATATGTGGAATCTACTGTTAAAATATTCGGTTTGTTTATTTATTGGTTTGTTTATCTGTGTGCCCTTCTATTCCTCCAGAAGTTTGGCCCGCAGAAAGATAAGAGTATAGTGCCAAATTAAAGATAATTAAATTATGCTTCGGATAGGCCTATTTCCATTGTTCTAATTTGATTTTTTTCCCCCTGAAATACGCAATTGAACTGCGAGTAAAGTTACCCGTGTGCGGAAAAAAAAAACCTGGCTAAAATGTCCAAGGAAAAAATAAATTGTGTTGTCGTTTTTGTTTTGTTTTTTTCTATTGTTGTTAGGTTAGGTCAAGTTAGTTGCTTTGGCAAAAAATGTCACCAGGGAACGACCTGCCTACCGCTTTTTTCTTTTGATCTTTTTTTTTTCGCAACCCTTTTTTTCAATCGGCTGTTTTTTTCTCTCCATTTGTTGTTTTTTTTGTAAGATTAAAAAAAAATCTTTTCTCAGAACTAGGCCACTTGAGCGTTACTAATATATCCGTTTGCTTTCAAAGGGTTGTGTAGCGGAACCGTTATGTTACCGCATTAACTTTTTTTTCACAAGCATCAGTTTTCGTATGTGTAGTCGCGATGCTTAAGAAATACGTGTTCGGTGAAAATAGGTAGCACTTTTGCAGGTCCTTTCCGTTTGGTTTTGTGGCCAATTCTTCCACTACAAAAATTCTGACTTTAGGCCTAAACGTTTGTCGACGCTTTCTTACTTGTTGATTGTCGCCATCTTGATGGTGTTCGTCGTCGGTTCCATCTTCCGCATGACATTGCGCGTCAGTTGGGCGATAAGTCTGTCCTCCTGTCCGGTGTTTTTCAATTTTTGCAGGAGGTACAGATGTATGACAAGATTTAGATTAGGGGTTTGAATAACATCTCTGTAATGTGTGGTGCAGTGGCAACCCGGACCACTGCACTGTGACTGAGGTTGGCGCTAATGACCAAGTTGTCGACGCGCCATTAAGCCTCAATTCCCCCCCACGCTTTCTTAATTTGTTAGTAAAAAACTTCAAGCTTAAAGCTATGTTTATTAGTCATAGTCTGATTTGATTAGATCGTCAGTTTGTTTTGGGGGCGAACAGCGCGTTGCATTATGGGGTCGCAGGCCCTTTCGTCACTTCACGGAGCGCGGCACGGCACGCATCAGATTTCAGACGTAATAATTAAAGCGAACCGCTCCGCTCCGTCCAGTACCGAACCGCGCCGGCCACGTTTTGAAACGTGGCCAAGCTGGAGCGCAAAATCACGGCCACGTTTGGCCACGTTCGCTTTATTTATTACGTGTGAAATCAAATTGCACGGTTCGGAGCGGCACTGCACGCTTTATTTATTACGTGTGAAATCGGTATTAGTGGGGGTTTGAACGTCGATCTCAAAGAATGGCTCATTTTCACATCACAGTACTTCTGTTTGGCATAGATTTCGGATGGTTCTTCTTTAGTTAGTTTGATGGTTCGAAAGTGGTGCCAGTTTATTTTAAACTTTGTTTGTCAATTTTTTGGTTTACTATCATCTTTTCTAACTTTGTTGTCCCAACAAAATCGTCCTTTATTCATCTCAACTACTTTCAGAGGGTTCTTTTTGCAACAGGAATGCATCACAGCCCTGTGATTTTGGTCAGCAGAACAGGATGGGGACGGGTCGAGTGGGTTCTTACATATAATATTTTAAGCATTACTTTTGATGCATTAGGAACTGGTTCAATTTCGTTCATTTGTTGTCCTGCAGTATAAGGACCAGCCTGGGCTAAATCGTCGGACAGGGTGTTGTTTTGATGAGTGGAAGCCGTTGGCCGTGTACTGTTTAAAATTAGTTCATGATTCGGAGCTATGACAGCATTTGTATTTTCTAGTTCATCTTCAGGTATAACTTCTTCACTTTGTGAATCCGAACTAATATTGGCAGGATTAGGTTCGTATGCATGTTCTCGATCGCTATCAATTTCGTCCGACGAACTTTCGGTTTCGCTTATATTGATATCATTATTCTTAAATATTGAACTTTTATTACCATTGTTTAGTTTCAGATTGGCTAATGACAATGCCAACAAGTGCTTACCACGTGAATACATTGCAATGCTCCACTCGTTTCACGAGGTGGCAACCATCTTGTAAAACATGTTGCTTGGGTCGTTGTTGCAAATTGCACAATAACAGATTTTTCTCTGTTGGTTGGTCCGACGCTCGCTAGATGGCACCACGTAACAGTAAAGGGTTGGTTCATTTTTGCAAAATGTAGTAAGGACCTTAGGATACTTCAAAATGGTTCTAACTCAAAAAATTGAAAAATGTGGGTTGGTTCCTTGTTGCATAAGACCGTCCAATTGTCCTGCAAAGAGGGACAAGCAAACTACGGCAAATTTTAGCTTGATCACATAACTTACGGGAAAAACGACAAACGAACGCTAATTTTAAGCAAGGAAATCAAAGTTTCTTATTTATAACCTAGTTCAACGATTGCTTGACAAGTGAAGTCACTACCAGTGGTTGAAGGCAATTATCACAGCTGAGCTAGGCAAAAAAAAAAACTAACAAGATTCCGAAGAAAAAAAATCGATCCGCTTTTTGCGTTTGACAAAGAAAGGGGATTCGAAATCCTTCAATTTACGCAAGAATAAATCAACTCTAACAAAATCCAAACGATCACAAGAACCAAACTTAGGCGTTAGCTTTAATAATTATTTTGATTAAATAAACAAGAAAAAATACACGAGTTTAACACTGTTAAAACACAATTTGAAAAATAAATCAAGGGTTCAACACCGAACACATGCCCCCATTATATCGCTCTTGGTTGTTAAATGAGCCGACATCTTCCCATACCTGTTGGAAAAACTAGCAGCAGGGAAAATTAAAAAATCTTAGGTTGACTTCCGCAAAGGTCCCGGGTTCGTTGGTGGGGTTTTAAGGCCACAAAAGAACGCTGTGTGAAGTTAAGATTTAGTTAATGGTAAGCGTACGTAATTGGCGGAGCGAGCGAACGAAGCAAGCAAAGCGAAGCCTATAACAGACACCAAATTGCAAAATGTTGGTCCGTCCGTTGGTTGCACATTTTTAGTCTGGGTGGAGCCAAACGAAAGATCGGGTTGGAATGAAATTTGGTACAACGTTTCATACCCTAATTAGCATTGCTAAAACAACAAACAAATAATAATACCGGAAACCTTATTACCTCAATCCAAACAGCACCCCAGCACTGGAAGAAAACATCACTTCGTTCCACCAATTCAGTTGTTTAAAACCAAATTTTTAAAGGTAGGGGAAAATTCTCGAGTCCAATGATAACGGGTTAACGCCATCAAAAAAAAAACCCAACGCCAAGTAACTCGCACACAGGTCAATCTCCCAAGAACAAGAGTCAAAACGAGTTTCCCAGTGAGAAAAATAATCTACATCATTTTAATCCAAAGAAAAAGGCAAGGGATCCAGGATGATGATAAGGAATAAAGAAGCATAAAGAAAACCAACAACAGAAAAGGAATGTAAAAAAAAATAACAAGCAAGGGGAAAAAAACTAGAACAAGGCACACCACAACCACAAGTGAAGGAAGCTGACAAACGCACCACAGATCACCATCGCACCACCAAGTCATCTTAAGGGTAACATAAAAACATTAACGGGGGAATAACAAGTGTTAACCTTCATTACAGTTTAACCGGTAAAACAGGAATACCATTTTATCAAACGACAAACGGGAGAAACGTTGTACTGGGAATATGAGACCTCCAAACAACGGGGAGGGGGAGGAATAAAGGTTTGGGGTAAATTTACAAATCTAGACAACACGCTCGTGTGTCACGCCAAGTTAGGCAACAATCATCACAAAAAACATCACATCAGTTCAATTGTCGAGGTTGTAAACCATTGTAGCGCGGCGCCATAGCGTCAGTGTCTTGAAGCATAGTTGGGCACATTTCAGGTACTTGAGGAAAAATAATAATGCGGTACAAAAGCTTAAATTGTGTTGAAATCGAGAGCAATGATCCACCTGACAAAAATTAACTCGTGTAGGAATGCCAGCTAAGCTGCTTTCAATGCAAAATCTGACCCTCAGTAACGTTGTAAATGTGTTAGCTAGCTAGCTAATTCGCTCATCCCCATGTTAAATCCCATAGGGTGATTATGCCGAGATACTAAGATAACGGGGAGGCTTCCAGCTATAAAATTGGACGAATGGGTGCAGTACAATACGAACTGCATGCCTTATATGGTTTGGAGCCTGGGGCGTTTCAGGGATGGCGGGGGAGGGCACGTAAGTACGAAAATATTGTTATAACCATTGTTAGTATTGTCGGCATCGTCTCTCATTGGACGGCCAAAGTTCGGACAATGAGAACGTGGATACTGACGTACGTGCCTAGACACACACTAGTGCATCACGATAAATCTAAACAACGTTACAAAGAAATTGTATTCACGTCGAAGTCACGAAAAAGAAACCAACTGTAAAACAAACAAAATAAACAAAGCCAAAAACTGGTAAAGAGGCCACTTAGTTGAGAGTGGTTCGGCCCTTTAAAGGAGTGATATCAACACACCAAAACTAACTAAATATTGTAATACAAATTACAACAAACTTAAAACCAAACCAAAAACCCATAAAGAGGTGACTAAGTTGAGAATGGTTCGGTCTATAGGCAAAAGGTAGTAGCAAATTGTTGAAAACCAATTTCTTATTGACGTGGCACTTTGTAGTACACATCTGCACAGTAGTGGAGTTGAGCCAATACACAATTTTTAAAAAAGGATTGATATTATATCAAAAACCAAAACTGGTAAAAGGGGCCGCCAAGTTCCGAATGGTTCGGACCTTCAAAGGAGTGATGTCAACACACCAAAACATTCGCCAACTTAATCGCACCGAATAATAATTCGGACGTTAAATGAAAACTTGAACATTGCTACCGAAAGTAGCAATGTTCTAGTTTTCATTTACTTTCGAATTATCGCGGTACGAATAACTTGGCGAATGTTTCGTGTGTTGATATCACTCCTATGAAGGGCCGAACCATTCGGAACTTGGCGGCCCCTTTCACCAGTTTTGGTTTTTGATATGTTGAAACTTAACTAGTAAGGAAGTTGGGGAAAAACAAAATCTCAAGGGCAGACAAGTAGAATTTTAAAAGCCAAGAAAAATTCCAAGCCAAAAAAACTACAGGGCACAAGAGACAGATTGGATAACCTAAGTCATACCAGGTCTACTACCTGGGAAATAAACCAATCAGGGAGCAGATAGGTACGTAGGCAGCGAGCAAACACGCCAGGTTTTAACGACACAACGTGGGAGGGCATGCTAAATAATAAAGGAGAAGCATAACAAAAAAGGTGCAAAAAAAAAACTACAAAACAAGTTATAAAAATCGTGACATAGGCTACTTAGAACTACAAACTAAAAGAGTGCTATCCTGAGGAAAACATTATACAAGAACCAGCTCTCACAGTCCAGAGGGAAAAGGAGGAGGGAGAAGATGACAAAAGAGAGATATTAAAATCACACAAGATTTTTTTTTAATTTTATACAAGGAGAAGCAAATTCTTTCATTTAACAAAAAAACTCATTCTACTCGCAACACAGGACACCCATTCATCATTTGAAAAACTAAGGAGGGGACAAGTCAAGATTTACAACAAGTTAGGCTCCGGCCTCAAAAGATTACAACTAATGTCAAAACCTACATTAGTCAGCCAAAGGAGAAGAAACATAACGAGGGGAAGGTCAAAGATAAAGCAATGAATCTGGTCGTCGGGAGCATGGCTTTAATTGCAGGAGGTGTGTGGTCCCCGCAAGCATCTGTCCTTTAACAGGATCTTTAAGTCTGTAGGTTAAAGGAGTAACGACTTCGTGAACCACAAAAGGGCCTTCGTAACGAGCAGCAAGTTTTTTTCTTGCTAAATTGTTTAGCCTTATCTGAAATGTAGTGCACCCACAACAAGCTCTAGCGCGCTTTACGTCCTGTTGCTCATGCAAAGCAGTACGAGCGATAGAAATAGCGGGTGACGTCGAGCTCCGTGTTTTTTGATGATTGGAAGGACTGTTTCAACGAATCTAGGAAAAAGTATCCCCGGAAAAAATATCCCCGGAAAAAATATCCCAGTATAAATATCCCCGGAAAAAATATCCCCTGGTAAAAATATCCCCGGAAAAAATATCCCCGGAAAAAATATCCCCGGAAAAAATATCCCCTAGAGTGATAATGTTTTCTTATTGGTCGTACGATTTAATTCTGCGGACTTCTCTACCACAGCACGATTTACGGACACCCCTACCACAGTGGAATGGACGACATTAATGTGGCACTGTCACCGATTGAAAAGGGAACGAAAATACCGTAGCGCCATCTAGCGGCAATGATATTGTTAACCTGTACAGTTTGCTCCCACGTGCACGAGGACGTACCAAATTTTCCCTCAATAATTAAGGAAGTCTGGCTTGTCTGTTTCATTGAAAGATATGTCGTAGTGCATTCCTCCGTTTGGTGCAAGCAAGTGCTAGCAAGTGATAGTATAGTACTAGGCAGCGCTAAATGTTGCCATATTTTGCCGACTTTAAATCTGTGATAGTGCCACTTTAAGGGGTGGGGCGGGAAAGTTGTTGAATATTAATTAATGGACTATGCACTAATACCGATGTCATACAAGACAGGAGAAGTTTTTGATGTTTTAGTGTTTTTAAACTTTTTTTTGGTTTTGAGGACTAAAACGTTCCTAAGGAAGGTACCAAAATGGAGGACGGAAATGCCCTAAGGTCCCCAAGAACGTATGCCTCCGGTATTATGGGAGGAGGTGGATTGAGGGGGGGGGGGAAGAGGCGGAAACCCATGATTCCCATTCCCCCTGCCGTGCTAGTTATTCCCTTTCAACTTAAATTTTCTTGGCGGTGAAGTTAACATTAATTTGTTTTTTTTTTATTTTTTAAATAAACGTTCGTGTTCATTGGAAAAGGTAGGGAAGGGAGGGGGTGTCGGACAGGACTGCTCTCCAAATATTTTCCTGCGCATGCCACTAATATACCTATCCTTATTTTTTTGTTAGGGGAATGGAGTACAAACGAAGGTCCACCACCAGACTCTTTTTACTACATGACAACAGTATAAATTACAACTAGGTACTCATAAAGGTGTTTTAATATTGCCCCAAATTCATGTTTTATTTTTTCCGGGGATATTTTTACCGGGGATACTTTTTCCAGGGGATATTTATACCGGGATATTTCTTCCGGTGATATTTTTTCCGGGGATATTTTTTCCGCTTTCAACAACTAAAACTAACTATTGTAGGTAAATGTGGTGATAATTGTTGACTATTGCTTTGTTACTAAGCTGGAAACCTTAATTTGACATTTTAATTGCCAAAACGGTAAAAACATCGGCTGAACGCTATCTAGGCCTAAGACTAGTCTATTCTGCCAGCGTGGGGGGGGGGGTTCATTGTCAGCAAGCGTTAGCATCCAGCCACGTGTTTTTGAAGGACCGCTCTGACAAATGGTACTAATATTTACTGATATTTACTGAAGGTAACTGGTTGTTATTGTGTTCTATGACTGTACTTTATACTGGAAAACGCCGTTGAAACTGCAAAGATACTTGTTGTGTTACGTTAGGCCTAAAGATTACTATTTTCCTACGATGGGGGTGCCCATTGAAATTTGGCGTCTCGCTATCGGGGCGTTAGCTGCCAGGAGGCTTCGAATCTGCAAAAAGTCAGGAGTGTCAGTTGATTTAATGTGTGCTAAAACTAAAAGGTGCTTTATTTGTGCTGCTGTTATCTCCCTATTGCTGATTTTGGCAGGCATTGAGCAAAATCCAGGTCCATTGCAACGTTCCCCACCCACTAACTCGCCGTATTTTAACGATGGCCGCAGCGATCTTGGGAATGCCCAACCTGTGGGAACTCTGGGTGGAATTAAACGCTTCAGAACGGGCTCATCACCTGAGTTAAGGAATACTGAGCCTTGTTTGGGGGCTTCTAATGTTCTGCCTAAGTCCCATCCTGATGGTTTAAATGATAAACTGGATATCTTTTTTGATAAGATGAACGAGAGATTTGACAAAATTGAAATTGTACTACAAATCTATAATTCCGAACTTTGCCTGATTAAACAAAGAACTGCTGAACTCGAAGAAAAAGTTGCAACTAGGGACGACCAGATCGCTAGTCTAACACGCAAATTAGATGAAATGGAAAGCTGGCAAAGAAGAGAAAACCTTATTTTTGGCGGCTTACCAAATGTGGAATCTTCAACTTGGAAAGAATGTAAGCGACGTATTGAACATTTCTTAAATGAAAAAATGGATTTGAGGGGGATCTGAATCGATTGTGCTCACCAGATTGGTAGACGAGATGGGAATTCTATGATTATAATTGCGAGGATCCCCGATTTTGAGGCAAGGCAGGAAATTTTGCAACGTGGCAAAATGTTAAAGAATTCTAAAATGTTTGTTAGAGAAGATTTCTCTGCTCCACTCTGAGCAACTAGTAAAAAAAACTATTTGAATTTCGTAACTCGGCGCGAAAAAATGGTCAGGAGGTAGCGGTTCAGTTTGACAAGCTTGTGGTCAATGGCGAAATATTCGTTATCAACAATGAGAAGCTTGTTAAAATTGATGGTAAACAAAACTCCCGGAAACCAAGGTCTTTCAGATGCAACAGTGCAAATGTAGTCAATACATCTTCCCCCCTCAACCGTACTGGGCACACACGTGACTACAATTGTGGCAACGAAGATAATGCAGCAAAATCTGACGACGAAAAAGGAGACGACTACACACCAATAGTGATGGATGACACACTTCTTTCACCGACCAGTGAGTTGTCATGCATTCTTCCTACTAATGGTGAAGATAATCAAACCTCCACAAGTGGCCTTTCGGCAGCTGCTAACAAATGCATGGTGAAGACTACCAAAGATAATCCTACCCTTGGAAGGGATATTGAAACTACCAGTAAGGATTCCTATTCTGACCTGTTGCTAAGTCCTTCCTCGAGCACTCAACTTCAAAATGTTAATCTCTCTACAATGTGAACTAGTGGATGTGCTACTGTGCCTGCGGAACTCCAGGAGGACCATTCTTGTACTAACAGTTCAATCTCGACAACAAATTGTGCACCTGTTAAGTGTTTGAAAGAGTGCAGTGATCGTAGGATAGGGTTTGTGCAAAATATTTTGATGTGGAATGTTGCTGGAGTGCTTAACAAATCTCCTGATTTCTGGGAATACATCACTAAATTTGACCTTTTTGTTTTGCTCGAAACTTGGTTACCTAAATTTGATGCATGTGTTTTTCCCTGGAGTAGTATTGTGGACACTTTTGAGGTTTCCTGTATTCCCGGCGTTAAAGAAAAAAAGTTTGGTCGGTTTAAAGGGGGCATTCTAATTGGATATAAAAAAAAGTTTCAAAATTATTATAAAAGAGACCTACTCTACCTGGTGTTGGCTAACCGATAACTACACACATTTTTTCTGTGTGTACCTTGATTGTTCTATTTCGGACGATATCTTTTCCAGTTTAACTAGAATCGTTGACAATGTTGATACTTCTCCACTCCTGCTGATTGGCGATTTTAATGCTCGTATTGGAGACCAAAATTATCTGGATGTTGATTTTGCCGCTTCTTGTGGACTGGGTGCTGAGGGTGTCAGTAGGCTCAGTAAAGATAAAGTGTGTAATAAGTTAGGGAAAAGGTTAATTGAATTTTATGATAATTTGGGCCTAATTGTTCTTAACTGTAGGACAGCTAGTGACCCTATGGGGGAATGCACGTTTGTCTCACAACAGGGTGTTTCGGTAATTAACCTTGTAATTGCTAATTTCGAGGGCTTCTTGCAGCAGTGGGACCTCCAAATTGGGGAAAGAACCGAATCTGATCACATGTCGCTTATTGTCAAATCCCTAAACTTTTGCCCAACTGTCGAGCAGTATGAAACTCAAATCGAAACAGGTAGGTTTTTCTGGAAGCATGAATCTGAAAAACACTTCCTAATGAGGCTTAGCGAAGAAGTGAAAAAACAAACTTTTGATACAGGCTTGGGTATTGAAGAGTTCAACGAACATCTTGTACGCGCTATTGCTAACTCAGCCAAGGAAATACAAATATTGGGAAAAAATCATAAAAGATCTTGTGTTGCAAACAGGTGGTTTGACCATGAATGTAGGCTTCTAAAAGAAAGATGGCGTAAATTATGTGAATTTCGAAAAAATCCGAATAACCTACAGCCATATATCGAAGCCAAGAAAAAATTCAAAAAGATTGTGCAGACTAAAAAGGAAAATTGGTTCTTGGAAATGAATAAAAAACTCGTTGAATGCACAGATGGGACTACTTTCTGGAAGCTTATTAATAGCTGGAGGGGAAAGTCGAGCGATGTATCTAGTGAAATATCTACTGGGGGATGGCTTAACCACTTCAAAAGTCTACTCTTTGATAGTAACATTACGGTCACACTCCCTGGCGACGTAATTGGGCTTAACAATGATGATCCTGACCTTTCAGCCGAAATTTGCGAGGGTGAAATTGAGGGAGCTATTGATAAATTAAAAAATGGCAAAGCAGCTGGCTCTGACCAACTCATTCCAGAACTATGGAAAATCAGTAAAAGCATTGTTCTCGGGTATCTCTTTAAACTGTTTAATAAAATCTTTAAACTGAAAACATTCCTAAACGTTGGAATACTTCGGAACCTTAAGAAAGGAGATACGCGGGATACTGCAAACTATAGGGGAATTTCTTTGATCAATATTATTAGTAAAATTTTCACTGGGATACTCCACAATCGTATTTGTGATTGGGTGGAAAATCATAACATCCTCTGCGAAGCCCAGGCTGGATTTAGACCTGGTTATTCTACACAGGACGATATTTTTATACTAGTTACTTTGATACATGCAGCTGTTGATAAGGGTAAAAAATTGTACCTCTTTTTTGTTGATCTGGCGTCTGCATTTGATACTGTTAATCTTGAAAAAATGTGGACTAAACTGTTTAAAATTGGGCTTAGCCCAAACTTAATTAGAATCTTAGTTAAATTGTATAGAGAAAACAAAGCTACTATTAGAACCCCATTTGGGAACACAAGACTTTTTTGACATCAATAAAGGTCTCAGGCAGGACTGCATTCTCAGCCCTATACTTTTTTCTCTGTATATTAACGACCTGGAATAGGTCCTAAAATCGAAATGTACAGGTATCGATATTGGCCATAATGAGAAAATTTGCATCCTGCTTTTTGCTGACGACATGGTTCTACTTGCTGACTCTCCAGTTGAGCTCCAACGGGCCATTAACGTACTTAAACTTTTTCTTGATGAAAACTGTCTAAAATTAAATTTATCTAAATCTAAGATTATGGTTTGTAGGAAAGGTGGTAAATTAAGCAAAAAAGAAAAATGTTTTTTTGATGGAAAAGAAATTGAAATTATAAATAAATACAAATACCTTGGTATCTGGCTTACTCCCAGCGGTAAATTTACCGAACATGTTAACAGGGTGATTCATGAAGCCAAGCTAAAAGAAAAGGCTATTTTGGGTCTGATATCCAGGGCAAAAATTTCTGATATTGAAAGTCAGCTAAAACTTTGGGATTCTTGCATTTTGCCTAAACTGATGTATGGTTCTGAAATTTGGGACTTCAGCAGGTGGGATAGTATCGAGGCTATGCAAACGACTTTCTTGAAAAAGATTTTGCAAGTCAGAAAGTCAGTTCCTAACTGCTTCATTTATGCTGAGTGTGGAAGAGTTCACCTTTTCTGGAACCAGTGCAAGCATATTTTGGCATTTTGGATTAAACTTAAGAAGATGAACATGGAGAGATATCCTAGCCTCATTCTCGAGGACAAGAGGAAAACTTCTACTATCTGGTTCAAAAATAGCAGTAAATTGTGTATTTCTACCGGCCTCCCTTTCCTTATGGATAAGGAGGGTGAGGCTTGGAGGTTAAATAAGCCAGCCATGCTTTTGACTTTGGCTGACTGCTTCTTCCAGGCAAATTCTAATAAACTGGAAGCCTATCGTGCTTCGTATCTCTACCCTAGACTTTTTGAAACCTTCCTTCCAAATTTTAGAAGTTACGCTTTTGGCAAACATAAAAATGGCATCCTTGTTATGATAAGAATGGACTCTCTTCCAATTAATGGTACAACCTGGAGGAAGCAAGCTCGCCTCCCTTTGAAGTGTGAACTTTGTAATTTGAATTGTGATGAAGACATACATCATATTCTTTTTGAATGTCCAATGTATTGCCATTGTAGGGATGCTGAATTGTTAAATTGGAAAATCCTGTCGTTGGAAATCTTTTTGGGAAAAAATTTTATGGTAAAAAAAGGTTCTTACCTCAACTGTAACAATTCTTAAGACCCGCAACTTTCTTCTAAATTTGGACTAAATTTGTTTTATACCTTTCACCTGGCGTTGAAAACATGTGAGTTTGAATGTTTGAGTATTGGTTACTAGTCTAATGTACACACCTACCAGTTGCTCCCCCCTTGCTAAAAGCTTCTGCTGTTTTGCAATAAACTGAATTGATAGATATAGCATTTCCAAGGCGTTTAAACATGTTCAGGGTCAACAGTCCCAGGCAATCATAGGGTACGACCGTGGTGTAATTCGGCTGGAGAAAAACCAGCAGTCCTAGAAACAGTAGCTCGCAAGGCCATGGCGATCATATGGAGATCAGAATCGCATGTCTTCTGAGTTTTGCCAATCCTAGTACGAATGAGGGTTTTTACCGTATTGATCATTTTCTCAGCTTGATTGGTCGCTGGAGAGTAAAAATCAAGAAAGTTTGCTTAATGCTAAATACGTTTAATGCAGCGAAGTACGTTGTTGAAGAACGATTAACCATAGTCAGAAACCAATTTTTTGCATTGGCTGTAACACCTCTTCAACAAGAATGTCTGCTACAGTAGTAGCTTTAGCATTTTTCATAGGAAAAATCTCTGGCCATTTAGTTAATGAGTCTTGAATGATAAGGAGATATTAAATTATTGCCTTTGGTTGATCGTGTGAAAGGACCAGAAACATCGCTATAGTATACATCCCCTGGTAACTAAGGTATGGGGGCGACAACCATTAATCCGCGAGCAGATGTAGGATTACTTTTGGAAATTTGGCAAGTATGGCATTTCTTAATGTAGGCCGTAACGTCACGAACCATTCCAAACCAAGTTGAGTGACTCTATATAATTTTAACGGTCTTGGAAACTCCCATGTGCTTCGTTATAGGACCCAAGTGTGTGGCGACAATAAGGCGCATGCGCTCTAACGGAGGAATGAGGGCACAAAAATGGGACACACCTAATTGGTTCTTAAATGTTCTACTAATGATACCATTAACAATGGAGGCATTATATGACACACGTCTGGCTTTCCTACCAGCAGGTGTTGTGGGAAAACTTGTGCCATTCTCAATGAAATGACCTTCGAGTTTTAAAACTGGGTCTGATCATTGTGCCATGCGTAGCCTATTAACGTGATCGTTCCCGATGACGCCTTCTGCCTTCAGTAAAGCAAAACGTGAGAGGTGATCAGCAACAGCAAAAGTTGAAGCATGCCAATCCCAATTGCCATCGAGATAACCGACCAGTTGGGTCCCTTGCTTTCTTAAGCCATTCAAGAGAGCAATGATCCGAGATGACAGTGAACTCATTCGATTCAACGTATGGCCTAAACAATTCAACACTCCAAAGATCGCAAGTGCTTCCTTCTCAACCTTACTAAAGGAAACCTCATTAGAACGAAGCACTCTACTAGCATAGCATACGACCCTAGGACCATTTTCACCTTCATGTAGCAAAACCGAACCTAACCCCAAATTTGGAGCTGTCACATCTTATGACGAATGGCTTGGAGAAATCTGGTTGTGCCAGAACAGGGGCAGTGACAAGTTTTAGCTTAGGGTTTCAAAGGACTGTTGAAACTCAGGGGACCACACAAACTTGGCTTTGGTGTTTTTTAGTAGATTAAAGAGGGGTCTTGCCACCAAAGAGTACGATTCCACGTAGCGCCTGAAGAAGGTCGTCATGCCAAGGAAGCTTCTGACTTGTTTAATGGTGGAAGGGGTCTTTATTTTCGAGATCGCCTCGACTTTAGCTGGGTCGGGAAGTATACCTTTGGAAGACAAGATAAATCCTAACACGCGAGCCTCAGGGCAACATAAGTTGAACTTATCAACATTAACCGTCAGATTTGCATAATTTAAGCGATATAGCACGAAGTCTACCTTCTGTTTATGTTCCAAACAATTATCACTTATTAATATGCAGTCATCTTGGTAAATAATAATCCCTGGTAGTTGGTAGTTGGTAGTTGGTAAATAATAATCCTGGTAGTTGGGGGTTCTAAGCAACTCATCCATCATCCTTTGAAAAACCTCAGAAGCTGATCTCATACCAAACATGGTGTACCGAGGGGCGTGCAGACTGCCTGGGGCACCGAAGGCAGCAAGCTGACTTGATTCCTTATCAAGCGAAATCTGATGATAAGCACTTCGTAGGTCAATGGTGGTTTATAGCGAAGGGTACCTAAGTGACTTAATATTAAGTCAATGGATGGCAAAGGGTACGCGTCAGGAACTGAGTTCTGGTTAAGGGCCCTGTAGTCCGAAGAAAAAAAAATTGGACCTCTTTTTGTTTTTGACAAAGAAAGGGGGTTCGAAATCCTTCAATTTACGCAAGAATAAATCAACTCTAACAAAATCCAAACGATCACAAGAACCAAACTTAGGCGTTAGCTTTAAGAATTAATTTTGATTAAATAAACAAGAAAAAAAATCACGAATTTAACACTGCTAAAAAAAATTTTAAAAAAAATGACGGGTTCAACACCGAACACAGGCCCCCATTATATCGATCTTGGTTGTTAAATAAGCCGACATCTTCCCATACCTGTTGGAAAAACTGGCAGCGGCAGAAATTAAAAAATCTAGGGTTGACTTCCGCAAAGGTCCCGGGTTCGTTGGTGGGGTTTTAAGGCCACGAAAGAACGCTGGGTGCAACGACGGTTTCCACAGCTTCCTCCGACTCCTTAAGCTAGGGTCTTAGTGGGCCTCTTTACCTTAATGCTATGGCTCCATCCTATGTATTCTGTATACTCTATATCTTTATTAATGTATTCCAGTAATGCTATGTACTTTGATGTATGGTCCAGTCCCTGGAGATCAGTGGTCCGGATGGCTCTGGCCTTGCCTGCCCCTAGGGGTAGCTGCTAGCAGAGATGGCTCATGGGACACCAGGATATAGTACAGGAAGTACCTTGCACCACCAGTGGCAGGTACTGGCTGCAGCTCTAGGTACTTAAGGCCTTGCAGCCCCCTTCAGACTCACTCTGGGAGCTAGTCCCTAACCAACTAAGAACTCTTCCTGAAGCGTGCCACTCTGCTAGAAGCCCTGATTAGAGCATCCTTGAACCACTGGACAACATCTCCTAAGGACAGACCGCATGGCCCTGGAATAAACCCTGAAATCACCATCCTTTCTTGCATTCTTCCTTGTACCGGGCATAGTGGGGTTGCACAAGTGAAGTTATGAGTTAGTTAATGGTACGTAATAAAAATTAGCACAGCAATGAAAAACTACCTTAAAACATTAGCAATGACCACACATTGACACAACCTTTAGTTTTTACGAAATTGCGGTTTAATAAAAAAAAACATTAATAAATCTCCGTTACAATCACTCTCGTGTTACAAAAACGACGTTGGTTAGCTCAAATCGAAAACAGCACAAAGCAAAGTCGGCCTCAATGCAAACGCTGCTAAAATGATGGTCAGTCAGTAAGACATCTCACAACGTGTTAGATTTTTATGCAAAACAAGCACTGGGGTCACGCAACGGGATAAGCCTCAGTCTACTGTAAATTGGGGAAATAAACGAAAACTAGCCAATTCATCAATAAGCAAGACCTCTCGTGAAGGGTTAAATTGACTTATTGTGCATCACGTAACGGTTTAGCGAAACTTACTGATCTTCACGCAATGGGTTAGCAGAACTTATTGAGCTTCACACAACGGGCTAACATTTTAAGGTTAGCAATGGGGTGAAGCCTCAATAACAAATGGCCAAAAGCAATTTTTAATAACACTTGGGAGTCATTGCTTACCACGGACATCACACAACGGGTTAGAATTATGGATGACCAGGCCTAAACGGAAAATGCATGAAGAGAACCGAAAGTTAAGTCAAGCAACATTTTTATGCTGTCGATGATTGCACTCGCCTAACTGGACAGTTATCCAGCAAATGCCGATATTTAATCTTAGCCAGTGTGCCTCGTTCACTACTCTACAGCCAAAATGACCTAATGAGGCACCAAGCGCTAGTAAAAGCAACACCAAATCTCTTGACTAACACCTCAACGATAGGCAGCGGTAGTTTGCATTAGCTATCGAGCAATTAGGGCTAATTATTAAGTTCACCAATTTACCTTGAGCACGGTAGATGACTTGCGAGGGTACGGCGATGACAATCCAGAGAACGAGCAGCATCGATGTTGAAGTGACATAGGCGTAGCCGACAAATGGTTGTTAAACATTAAAAAAAAAATTAACGTTTAAGGTGAACAAACAAAGTTAAAAATTAAAAGGCGTAATCGCCCGAGCCACGTGAAGGCGAATGTTGCCGACGCAACGAGACAACAGGAGATAAACTGATTCCCGTTCGAGCCATCGGTTATAATCGCATGATGGTAATTTGCATGATCAGCTGATCAACTCAGCTAATGAATTTTACAAAACCGAGTTAGGCTATAAATTACAGGAGATGGTTTAGTTTATAATGGCTAAAGATTATATATATTAGGTGAGTAAATTAATTTTAAGGAGCAAACTAATTTAAAGATTTTAATGATTTATTTATTTAGCAAAAAGACGATGTGCCATGATGACGACGAACAACGCGTATGACGAGCGAGTGAATGAGTAACGTAATCATGCGAGCAAGCAAAAACTAAAATCAAGGCCGCTTCAGATAGCTAGAGAAAAAATATAGTTGGGAAAGCGAGGAGCAGGTGAGCTACAGACGATCAATATTTGAGATACCGGGCCAGGAGCTATACAAAAGTCCGATAACGGGGTTCAGCAAACGTTGACTCTAATGCGGGCTGCGGATACGATTGCCATCTTCCGAGACACTTGAGTAGCCCCGGGAAAGATCTTTCTACAGCAAGTGTCCTGGCGCCTTCCCCACGTCACTCCTTCGGATGCGCAGAATAGGCTGTATGGGTTAGTGGATGCCGGAATCACCATACACATGGCTTTCACACACTGGTACTTGGACATGCTCGATTTGCCCACTACAACTAGCTCTACTTAGGATTGATCATGACGAGTTCTATCGAGAAGCTGAGATACGTAATAATCGGGTTCCTGACTGCGAGGGAAACAGACCAGAAACAAAAATCCAGCTGTCTTCGATCACTGCAGTCTAACGGACGTGCACGTGAATCTGAACTTAAAGCGATATCCCTTTCTCGACATGAATGTGGATTTTGCCAGCGGAAACATCTCGAACTTGTATCAAGACTTATTCAACTTTAGGAAGCAGTATTACGGCGAGCCGGTAACGGGACCCGCTTTCTATGTTTCGACTTTCGATAAGATCTTTTCCCTGATCTGGATCGTCTGCTCCAAACAGAACGAGAGGCTTAAATCGAGCGTGATCAACATGACTAAGATTTAAATTCAGAGCTCAAGTACCGGCCAGCACTCGATGTTACGCCTTGGTTATCAGCGACCGGCTTATGACCCTCAAGTTGGACAGAAGCAAAGTCGAAGTCGTGGCGTGAGTGGAGGGAAAAAGATAAATAAAAAGTCCATTAATTAGTTATTCTCCAACCCCTCTCCAGTTATCGGTTTCCCAGAAGCGGGGTATGCTTCGACAATTCAAGGCTGGAAAAACACCAAGCGTTCATCTGTCCAACTCCTCATTGAAGTGGAAGACCAACCGTATCTCTACCGGTCACCAAAACACAGAAGTCCAGAATTCAAAAGGCTCGAGCTACGGGCCGGGGATTGAATCTGAAATTCTCGCGTACGCAAATCTGGAAAGGCGGCTTTCTTCCCCTACTTCTCCCAATCCTCGCCGCCCTCGGAGCAGTAGGAGGTGGAGCGGCAGGAATAGCCAAGGCCGTCAATGATTACAAGGCTAACTCGAGACAGCTCGAAGAAATAAAGCGGCACAACACCAAGATAGAAGCGCCAATCGCTTTGAAAACGGGCGGGGAACTGAGAAGAAGAAAAAAGTCCCACGGTGTCGCAGGTTTTAATGTGGTCGCGGGTTTTATCTGAAGCTGGGGTTCCCATGAACAGGGCCTTAACGAACTTAGACCTCGCCAGATACGCTAAAACATTGGGGATCCGCACATTCAGAGGAGTTTATTCAAAAGACCTGTTCCCCGCGCGTCCCAGAGCGTCCGAATGCGCTATACTGAACTTGCAGGACTCGAGAGGCAGGGATGGAACTCACTGGACCGCGTATTACCTAAAGGGGGGTTCGTGCGCCTTGTACTTTGATTCGTTTGGCTTAAATTCGCCTGCAGAACTCTACAGTTACCTTGGAAATAGAAAAATTGTCTGTAACCCGAAGAGGATACAAGCGGCCGACGAGGTATTGTGCGGGCAATATCGCTTGACCGTACTGTATTATTTCAATAAAGGGTATACTAATCTGTTCGAGGTGGTGGAGCAG
Organism: Lithobius niger; assembly: GCA_023313725.1. NCBI lineage: Eukaryota > Metazoa > Arthropoda > Chilopoda > Lithobiomorpha > Lithobiidae > Lithobius > Lithobius niger. The sequence continues at coordinate 93,314 of JAHWFP010203073.1, forward strand.
CTCGGTAACCGATGATACGGGGAAACCAAAAAATGAACTTGGCGGCAGCCATCCGATAGTGAGCGGAGTTTGGGGATTTGCTTAAGGGAGACTAGATTCGAATCGTTTCGCTCCAGGACTCGAGTTACAGCTGGTTAATCTCAAAATGAACTCGGTGGCGGCATACAATACACTTGGGGACGCTAAATCCCGAGCCATTTCGCTCTATGACCAGAGGTTCTCAAGTTACGGCCGGTTAATCTCAAAATGAGGTCGGTGGCGGCGTGGGGTACACTCAGGAAAGCCGAATCCCGATTCGCTTTGCTCTAGGACTAGCAGTTCGCACATCAAACCCGCTGGTCCGCACTTCGAGATGTTGCGCAGGGTCGATTGAAAACTTTTCGTAGATAAAGCAAAATCCGTTTATACACGACTTAGCATCTAACCAGCAGCAACTCTATATGCCATACCGATGTGATTTCCCCAATTAATGCGGGTGCTGTCCCGAAGAGGCAACTCCCCCCCCCCCCATTCCACGGCTGCTCGACCCTGCTACTGAGGTGAAGATTTTGAGTCGGGAGAGGTAATGGCTACGGAGTCTGCGGAGTTTCCGGAGATGGAGCTGTTAAGAAATGCGGAGCGACTCGAACACGCAGGCTGAAAAACGATACCGGAATGGTTCCCCTAATCGAGGATGGTACCGTCCCAAAGCGATTTCTTCCTTCACCTGGCAGCGACGCAACCCGGTTACTGTGAAGTGGGTTAAGCGGGGAGAGGTAAAGGCTGCGGAGGCTTCAAGGATGTGGTCGTTGCGGGGTGTGGGGCGTGTTAGCAAACCCGAGGTCCTTGATTTTGAAACCTATAGAATGCACTACCCGCATCCTAGCGATAGTCCTAGGGCCCTATATCGGTCCTAGTCGTTATTAAGCATCGCACCTATTTAACCCCCATTTCCCACACGACCGGCTATACCATCGGAGGACTTCAGTCTCTGGCAGGTCCGACGAAGGTGGGTAGGTGGTCGTGGCACTGTCCTAATCCCAACCCTTCCCATCCCATTCCATCCCACCCCATCCCACCCCTGTCTACAGTCTTGACGTGGTGGAGGGGTTCAGTAGCCCGATGATACGAGGGGGAAGCCGGTAGCTGTGAAATGAACTTCGCGGTGGACCGACCGAAGGGGACACCAGATTCCCGAGTTACGGCCAGTTATGTATAAAAATGAACTCGGTGGTATCCATCCAGTACGTAGTGCGGGCATAGGGCCGGGGAAAGCCAAATTTCGAACCGTTTCGCTCTAGGACCAACGGGTCTCGAGTTACAGCCAAATGAGTCATAACACGGGGGTGAACCAACTTCCCAAAAATGGTGGTACCCAATTTCCGGATAGGCCCGCACGTAGGGTACAGGCTGGGGAACCCACATCTCGAACCATTTTGCTCTAGGACCAATGGTTCCCGGGTTATTGGGGTGGGCCAACTTCCAACAGTGTTGGTACCCAAGTTTTCAGAAGGGCTCAGCCCGGGTTTGCAAAATCCGGAACCATTTTGTTCTAGGACCAACGGTTCCTAAGTTATTGGGGTGGGCCAACTCCCTAATTTCGAGTACCACGATTTTGGGTGGGCCATCAGTAGGGTTGGACATCCGGTGGGTTTCATGAAAGGGTGGGCAAATTCCACTCGGTTTGCTCTATGACCAACGGTTCCCGAGTTATGGGCATTTTAAATAATTTCGGAAATTGAAACTGAAACCGGGGGCCATCTTAGGAAATAGCGGCTTTTCCGGTTCCACTCTTCAATATGGAGGCACTTCCGGTTCCATTAAAGACCGGATGTGACGTCATTTAAAGTGGCGGACCGGTGTGACATCATGACCTTCCAAAATGATGGTCTTGACCAAGATAGCGGCACTTCCGGTGACCTTTGACCTTTTGATGATTCTCTCTGGCCAAAAGTTATTTTCCTACTACTCATGTTCCAAAATATACTTCGCCATCAGTAGTATGGTATCACTGAAAATTTATTTAGTATAAGGATCAGTTAGGTTGTCTAACACTAACAATGCTAAATTTCGGTGTACCTAACTGTCTCGTAACTGATTCAATGCTATTTGAGATTTCAGTCTATAACAGTTCCAATGCAATTCGAGTTTGAAGATTTCAAATTTTCCCCGTAACAGATTTCAATGCTGAGGGAAGCTTAGCATGATGAGTTGTGTGCACGATAGTATTGGGCTGACGCTCGGCAATGTTGCACATGTTGTAACAGATTTCAATGCTGAGGGAGCTAGGCACGATAGCATTGGGGCGTAGGCTGACGTTCTGCGCGCGCGAGGAGTTGAGTGTGGTGGAGGAGGGAAAGAGAAGCATGGAGCGCGAACTTGACTATAGTTTTAGAGGGATTTTGTTGTGTCCAACTGTTGCCAAACATAATTGTCTACAAGGAAAGACAATCTGTTGATAACTATAACGCTTTTTAATATAGATTCTATTATTAAAATGAATCAAAGATGAGTCAAATGACTCAAAAATATATATTACAAGTAAAAACTAACTTACAGTCTAACTTAAAATTATGGAAGAGCGAAAATGCAAGAATTTTAATAAACAAAAGATAAAGGTAGGACTTTTTATCACCGAAGCTAAAGGGTAGTTAAAAAAAAGAGGATGGGGCCTATAGCCTAAGTCCTTCAAATTGCGTTTAGATTCATTAAGGCTATATCGTTGGGCCCGTCACGATGAATGTTGTTTAAAGGATTGTCTTTCAATTCTTTAAAAATACCTTCGGCAATGGCATTGCAATGCTCAGTATAGTGATGATTCCACCCGTGAATATGATGCAGCAACCCAATTTCGGATTCTAGACTGTGAAGATAAGTATGTTGCATTAATAACATACTGATGAACCAGGCGCGACGCATTCGCATGCAACCTAGTATTAGTTCTTATAGCCTAGTTTCCGTCATCCCGTTCGGAAAGACGGGATTTTTAAAAACTTCCTCCGTTCTCACTGTTGGAAGTACGTTTCTAATAGGCCTTTCAGTTGCAGGGACATCGCCGCATTCATTCAGGTTGTCCGGCGGAGGGAAGCAACCAACAATCTCGTAGTACTGATCAAGCAATTGCTGTTGGCGTTGAGCCTCGAGCGTTGAGCGCAATTGTAGAGCACGGTGACGTCTGAGCCATTTCCACTTCTTAGTTTTAACAATCGACTGCCATTTGCTTCTCTTACCTTTACGAGAACGCTTCTTCCCTTTTCGCGATGTGATAATCCCAGTACTAGTGCTGGGTACGGCTTCAGCTTGTGCCGAAATCGATGGGTTAGGGCTTCTTTTTGTCAAATCCGGGATGGGTAGGTCTACTTCAGATTCCGTACCAGTTTGCGATGCATCATCCGAATCTACTTCACTATTCTCTCGCAATGAAATCGGGTTGGGGCAATGGCTGGGCACAAGAGAGAGAGAAGAGAAGAGAGAGAAGACGGGCTTTATTTAAAACATAATTAAAACAAAATACATTGATAGTGGGTTTAAGACCAAGGTCTTTTACGAGCCCAGTACAAAAATAAATTGAATAAATGACTACAATGAAATAATATTAATAAAAAAAATACATACATAATAGTTAATTGCACAATAGTGCAATCACACATAGGCGAATGTTAAAAAATTAAAGAAAATTACACAATAAATTATTCGGAAAATGGAAAAAAATTGGAAAAAAATATAAAACTATGCAAAACACTGAAAAAAAACAGAAAACACCTAAAAATAATGACGTTAAACAATGTAAAAAAAAAGAATATAAATGCAGAATAAAACGTTATAATTATATAAGTAAATGGAGAAAAATGGAATTTAATTTTCAGTTTAGTAATGTGGCATTGGTAAGGCAGTGTTTAAAATAATTTTTTTTAAAACTATGGGCACTTGAACTCTGGATTATGTCAGGAGGAATGGCATTCCAGATGGTGGATACTTGACCAACCAAAGACATCTTGCTGCTAGTAGTTCTACTAAAGGTCTGGTGACATTTTAGCATGTTTCTAGTAGGATAGCTATGATAGTTAAAATTGAACTTTACAAGATTGTGTCTGTTTTTATAAATATAGACACCACTTCGGTAAGTGATAAGATCATGAATAGGAAGAATGTTCAGTTTAAAGAAAAGTGGGAGACTATGGTCTTTTGAAGGTCGATGCAAAATGATTCGGACAGCTTTCTTTCGAAGTTTTAATAGTCGTAATTTATTAGTTTTTGACGTGTTCATCCAAACAAGTGTACAATAATTTAGATACGGTTGAATAATTGCATGATACAGTTGGGTAAGACATTTAGTAGGTAGCTCGTCTCTTAGTTTATGTAAGATACTAACGGCTTTAGAAATTTTGTTGGACATGAAGTTGATGTGGGGATTCCAATTAAGATGTGGGTCAAGTTTTAGGCCTAAAAAGGTAATGTTTGAGACCTCCTTTAATTTGCATTTATTTATTACTAAAAGGCATGTGGTTGCAAGATTTTTGTCAGATTCTAAAAATCATAAAGTTCGACTTTTCGATGTTGAGAGACAATCTATTCAAATTAAACCAATCAGAAATTTTATTAAGTTCAGCATTTATAGTTTTCTCAAGATTTTTTTAATCTTTGCCTGAGAGATATAAAGTAGTGTCATCCGCAAAAAGAATTGCAAGCAAATTGGAAACAGCTGGCAACTCATTAACATAGATTAAGAACAATAATGGTATAAGGATAGATCCTTGAGGAACTCCACAATTAATAGGTTGTCTTGTAGAAGATTTGGACATACTGATTTTTATTTTCAAGGTAACTTTCAAACCAGTTATTTGTAACCCCTCTAATACCATAATGATTCAGTTTATGCAACAGACGGTTTTGGTTTACTGTATCAAAAGCCTTTCGCAAGTCAATAAAGATGGCAACAGTATAAAGATTCTCTTCAAAAGCATTAACAACATCCTGAACGAATTTGAGTGTTGCCCCTTCAGTCCTTCTTCCAGGTCGAAATCCATATTGACTGTTAGTAAGAATATCATTAATGTCAATAACATCATTAACAATAATATCATTAATGTCAATAACATTAACTCGTGAAGTAGCATTGGACTCGTTGCTCTCTTCCGCCGAAATCGATGGGCCAAGGCTGGCTATATCGCCAATTTGCGAAGTTGTATCTAACTCGCTCCTTCCTCTCGACGACGGGCTAAGGCTGGCAACGCTATCAATTTGTGATGAATGATCCGACTCCACATCCGAACCGAGTTCGCTTGGCGACGCAGGGCTGTAATCCATGCCGCTTAGTTGAAATAAACAGACTGAATAGATTTTTCCTTTCTCCCACTGGAACGTAGGCTAAATAATAAAAAAACAAAAGAACATTCATTGGGAACGCCTCTTTCTAGCCTTAAGGCTGCGAACGGCTTTCTTTTTACTTGTTATAATTTACCTAGAATGGGCGAGTGTATTATTTTTTGCTCATTAGCTTTGTCCGTGGGGTAACACTTTTTCCCCCTTACCCCCATGAGCGAAGTAAAGTTATTTTTTGTGGGTTCGTCGTATTACGTGCTTAGCATTTTCTCACCTTACGGCTTTTATTTTTTCCTCTATCACTGTCATGATTTATCAAGCCCTCACCTCCCTGTTTTTTTAGCATATGCGTAAAAACGTTCCCACCCAAAAAATTAGCGTAGATGGAGGGGGGAAACAACGGGGCTTATTAAAATTCACTATCCTCGAGGCTACACATCAATAAATGGTCACGAATTGCGTTTAAACCAGCTAACTCGTAGTATATTACTTACATAAAAAATAAATACCTTAGCTTAAGTACGCACCAAACCTTCAGGGTCATGCTTATTAAAATTCAATGTCCTGAGGGCTGTACATTCCTAAATGGTCAAGAACTACGTTTCACTCAATCTTGTTGGCTAACTCCGTAATATATTGCTATTATAAAAAATAAATTGGCTGTACAAAATCTTACAAAAAATAAATAAGGGACAGCAAGCTCTTTAATATTCACCTTTCCTCCCGGACGTACATAATTACGAGTTGCCTTCCCACCCATCCAGCTGAATTATTATACATACCAACCGGATCATAAAAAATAAAACATGCATTTGTGCTTTAGGCATTTGGCTCGCCGTAAAAGGCATGGGAAAGCGTATTTTGCATCCTATTGGTCAGATGCATAAATTCCTACATAAGGCCCAGTCGTATAAATACCGCCCCAACCTTCGTATTGTCAACCATTTTCGCCCGAGACACAGACCAGCCTCTCCAACTAAATGTGAGTAATATACTTTCAATATTTGTCAAGTCATATCTTAGTTTTTTTTTATTTACAAAAGTTTGATACTTTTTATTTAGGCCTAGTGGGTTAGCGTTACATTCTGAAACAAGTACGTGTGTTTTTTCTTTTTACTTAGAAAATATAAATCCCACTCAAAATATGGCAGACGCAGAACAACTGTATCCCACTCAAAAAATGGCAGACGTAGAGCAAGTAGTTGAAAAGCAACAACAAGCTATTTTTTTAGGCAGCGATGTATATATATATATACAGGCCTCCTCGTTCATGGGAAAATGTTACATACACATACGAAAAATGGTCATCCCAGCCAGCGCTCTTTGGCCATCCCGTAACGGAGTAACGCTCGACGTAGAGGCGTGGCAGGATTATATTCGAGTAAAGGATGCACTGAACGAAATATTTTCAAGTAGAGAGAACGATACCGCTTTTACACGTACATGGCCGCTTGGAAAAAGGGTTAAACTTATTCTGAACAGGCATTCAAATTACTACAAAACAACAGTAGTTTTCCTCAAAGACGACGGAAAAACTATAGTGCTGGACCAAAAACAACTTGGTGGCCTGTTAAGTTATCAACATTGTATTACAGAGAGGGTTAATGAAATTGTTGTTGAATTAGAGGGCAAGTTTAAAAAAATGTATTTATTTTTCTCTCTCTCTCTCACTCTCTTCCACAGTTGCGATGGATTACTATGCCGACACATTTCCACTTTCTGGGTTGAACACACTGCGTGTAAAGCCTTCCATAACTGGCATTCAAATTGTTATTGGGCGTCCGTCCAAAAGTGTGACCATTACTCAACAGGAATGGATAGCAATTATAAATAAAATATACGGGCGTGAAGCTGGTGGACAGTTAGATCTGAAGGTTGGCGAGTTGCATTGTAAATTGGCTGCCGAAAATGTCATTTCCATGAAAGTTAGAGGTTGCAGTGTCATACTTAACGAATTAGATTTTTTGCACCTTAAATACTTGATGCCGCTCGTGAGCGAGACAATTGCTATTCTACACCAGAAAATAATGAATACACTTAGTGGGGTTAATGGACCTGCTTTACAGTCAGCCCACGTCCAACCTTCTACTTCTCTTTCTACCAGCCCGGCTACAGCTTGCAAGCGGAAAGACGCCTTCAAATCAAAACAAGCGAAAAAAATTTTCAAGTCGGCGGTGGAATGCCCTCCGGTCAACCCATCTCAAGCGAGCGATATCGTTGAAATTATTGAAGCTACAATGACGGAAGAAAATAAAGAAGAATGTAGAAAATGCCTGCAGGAAGTGGCGCATTCTACATGCGATACTATCACAGATTTTCGTAAGGATTGTCCAGGTTGTGAAAAAAAATTCCCTTTCGCTAAAATCTCACGCTTGCATTTTAGAGCCAACCGCGTATAAATGCAAACAGCTATAATTTTTCTCTTCATTTTCCACTCAGTCTGTCCTCCAGTGTCGCTAACGCAAAGTCAGTGGGGAGGAGGGGGGGATGGGAAAGAGGAGGACGACAGCCCTCACCCGTCTTGTAGTTCAGAGCTAGAACAGACGATTAATAACGAAGCATTCAGCATTACTAAATGTCGCGGTAAAAGGAATAAAAAATTCAAAACAACGGCGGTAGTATACGAGGTCAAACTTAAACCGGTAACTCCTCAGTAACTCCCATTGCAGTACATTTATCATAATGCCTGACGAAAGTCGAGTTGAATTGGGCTCCTAAAGTGTTAAAATTTTTGGTGGCTCCGGGTTCAAGTTGACCAATTGATACAGTGTGGGTGCTTTATGAACATCTAGTGACCACTTTGATGTATGTCAGGACTTCACAACTGGCCTGTGGACTTTTGGGTGAGCAATGGAAGTTTACTACTTGTGTTTTTTGAGTCGGCCATCTTTGTTGTTGACATTTGAAATTTGTATTACCCAATACGATTTCTGACACCGGCTCGAGACCTACCATTGGACATCATTTTTTTTTGTGTGTGGTGGGCCTGTCTGCTTTGGCTTGCTCTTTTGCTCTTGTGTG